>JARFJB010000277.1:142500-154968 GCA_036346205.1 Vesta saturnalis
TGAAGAAAGCATTGTAATAGATCGAAAATTAAATTGACCTTCATCAAAGGGAAGAGACGTTTGGGGCTTTTTTTGATTAAATTTAACAATTATTTCCCCCCACGAGAAATTAATTCTGTTGTTGAAATTGCTTTAATTTTGTTTAGTAAAATATTAGATGGACACATTTACAATAAGGTACGGTAGCAAAGAAGGATTTTGAAAAAAAATTTTATTAGAAAAAGGTCCCAAAACCAAAACCAAACCAACCAACACAACAAAAACACCCAACCAAAAACAAAAAAAACAAAAACCCCAACCAAAACAAAACCCCAAAAAAACCCAAAAACCCAAAAAAAAAAAAAAAAACCAACAAACACAAAAAAAACAAACAATAAAAAAAAAAAAATAAATAAACACACAACACAACACACAACACACACACACACAACAAACAACACACACAACACACAACACACACAAACCCCCAACCACACACACACACAAAACAAAAAAACACACAAAACAAACACAAACACAAAAAAAAACACACACACACACACACAACAACAAAACACAAACCAACACACCACACACACACACAAAACAAAAAAAAAAACACAAAAAAACAAAAACACACACACACACACACACACACACACACACACACACACACACACAACACACAAACACACACACACACACCCAAACACACACACACACACACAACACACACACACACACACAACACACACACACACACACACACACACACACACACACACACAACACACAACAACCAACACACACCACCACACCAAACACAACACACACACACACACACACAACAACAACAACAACACACAACAAAAACAACACAAACTTAAACCAACACAAAAACAGACACAGACACAGACCCACAGACACAAAACACAAACAAACAAACAAACAAACAAACACAGCAAACCACACAACACACCACACACACACACACACACACAGCACAGGCACAGCACAGACACAGACACAGACACGGACATTGACACACACACACCACAAAAAAACCCGGGGAAAAACCAATAAATACACAAACACCACTAACCAAATAAACTAAACAAAATAGTTAACATACGAACAAGCACACAGACATAACCACAAGACACGCGCGAACACGCACACACACCACACACACACACACACAAAAAAAAAAAAAAAAAAAAACACACAAGACGAACGCGCGTTATCACTCAAACAACATAAGAACAACACAAGCAACACAAGAAACTCAAGCAAATAACAAGTTACTCAGTGGTCAAATACGTAAACGCAAACAAACTAGCAAGCAAATACACTTGAAAACTTCCAAACAAATGCACATGCAACAAAGACCCAAACATCCAAACAATCCAACCGTAGTAGTTAACATATTCAAACAAGTACACTTCTGTTCACGGAAACTGCATACACTTAGATTTAAGTTGTGTAACTCTTTCTTTAAAGTTACTGTCAATTCCATTGTGATCCTACCATCACAGTACTTTGAAAATATGTTCAGTGAACAGAAGTGCACATAAAATCTGACCACTACACATAAACCCACTAATAAGAAAATTAGCCAACAAGCACGTACGCAAACTTACAGACATGAAAACACGTAAATACGTAAACAAATCAAGAATACAAAGTAGAGATGTAAACACTGGGCTTAAATCACACAATTTAACAAAGACACAAACAGGCATTTGTTTGCTTTAAATGGAACTTTTCTGGGGGAAAATTATTGTAATTAATGTGTTTTTGATGGTACTGAGCTAAGGATCTATGTGTATTTAACCTATTTTAACTAGTTTTAAGTTGTTTCACCTAAATGCAAGGTTAGCTACATTACAAAAACCTTTTTTAAACTATACAACCGTATTCTATATACATTTTATACGTATTAAACAGAGTAAACTAGCGCATGTGAGGAATGAGAGTTTGATATAATAATAGAACATTGTATATTTTACCTGTAAAGAAATCGGTGAGTGGATATAGTCAAAACATCAATATGAGGTTAACTGTGGTGTCTAACTAAATGTCGCCTACAATTACACACACATCAGATTGTGGGGACCTTCGAGCTTGGTGATTAATAAGATCTTGGAACGAGGTCACGTGGGCAAACTGGGCGTGAGGTACTAGTCAGAGGAAGTCACATAAGCTTCAAAAATTGGAAAGACCAATCAGAAGCAAGTGAGCTGATGATGAAAAAATCGGAAAAGGTCACGTAGAAAGGGCGATGGAAACTTTCCGATGGGTAAGAGTTGGTTTTTAAGATTTCAAACGCTTAAGGGTTGTCAATCTAAGATACAGAACGTTTAGATGTTAAGGAACTGATCGCAAGAGAACATAACATAACATTAGTGTTGAAAAGTAGGGTCGGAAAAGAAGATTGAAAATAGAGGTTAAAAATATGGGTTGAAAAGTGGATCAAAAAGAAGATGCCGAAAGGGTTGAAAGTGGGAGAAATATTTAGCCCTGCGTGAACTCTACATATTAAAACTATAGGTAAAGGAATAAACAATATTGCCTAACGAATAAATTAACAATAGCAGAAAATAAATATAGATATAGATTTTCTTGCGTATTTAATCCCGTGCCTCAGCAACATGCCGCCTGAGGCATCTCCAGAAACGCTTTGTTAAATGCGCTTTGTAAAAAATACTACATTATCGTAAAAAAAGTGTTACTTTTTATGGCGAGTGTGTTCGCAATAAGCCGTATAATAGGTATATACTGCTTTTTCTCCAAATGTTTGTAACATCTTTAAAATTCTGATTTTTCCACGTAAATTTAGTGGTAGTTTTTTTAATAATATAGCTTTGTCAATCAAACCATCGTGATTCATTATTCTTGCTGTCAAATGTTCAATAGAAATAATTGTCAACCGCTGTCTTTCTTCGTTTTTAATACTAAAGATGCGTTGCCAAGAACGCGATGTGGATGGTATACACGAAAAATTTCTATAAGCTTTACATGTATTTGGGTAGCTTACCGTTATGTTGTGGCTTTTCACATCTGGTCATTAATGACTTGAATCATGATTTTGCAATGATTATTTCCAAGTACCTAAATTTATTACCATCAATGTACTAAAATACTTTAAACAATACGTGTCTTTATTATACTTTATTGTATTGGGTAAAGATCTAAGAATCGTAACTTTAAAAAGATCAAATGCTTTGATTATTAGCACTACCCTTACTAAAATTTTGCCATACTAAATGAGTTCCACCCCGTCACGTGCCAAACATGATATCGAGACGTGACTTACGGTTTTCTTTCTACCGGAAAAGAACAAAAAGGCATGTTTGAATTTTTTCAAATATGACTGCCGGCCATGAAAAGCATTCACTAACGTGCTGGTAAATGCAGAAGTTTCTGTTTCTAACAATCCGATAAATTAAATTAAGTAACTATCGGCATCCTCTGGTTGTGGTTCAAAGTACAAGATTTATGTGTAATCAGTTTTACTATCAATCTTCGGTAGTTATTGTGAAAGAACGTGTTGTAAGTTATATTTTAGTGTCACACATTTTCTTAAAATAGGTATTTGTTATCTACTTTATTTTGGACCAAAAATATTAAATTTTATTATATTAAAATTAATGTTGACCACAACAAAACCAAATATGAGTCGTATGTAAGAATTAGTGTATAAATTTACTAAATTAATTCACTTTATATATGAATAAAGGTTTCATCTTTAAACCAAACATAATGTTTTAAAATATTGATATATAGAATGACTATTGCGCTCCTAAAAATCTTTGAAACAAATTGTGAATCATTTTTACAGAGACATTTTTTTTTACGCCTTATTTCGCTGTTTAATTTGCGAATATCTTGGCAGCACATTCTAGGATCCACTGAATATCCGAAGGTAGTACATACGAGACGGGTCCAGTTCCAAAGTATGAAATCACGCCGAGCACCTTTCAGATTTCGAATGGAACACAGATAGAGACATTTTTGTAACTTCTTCAATAACAAAGGGATCATACATTGCAGGACGTTTGTCCCAAAGAACCGTGGCTTATTTGGTGCCATTCTAAACATGGCGCCCGAGACAAATTGCCTCTTCCTAGCTACGGTCCTGGTTTAATCAGACTTCTACTTTTTTAATTATTTGATTGAAATGTAACTCGTTTATAAAGACATAATAATTTTGTAAAATACAGAAAGTATTATAATTGGTTTTAATTGGAACTGATTGTAATCGCAAATAGTAAAAGTAATAAAAATGTATAAAATTAAAGATACCGAAAAGATACTACACTAATTTATGGACAAGAAGTGATTGGAATTTAGTCCAATTTAATTTTATTATTTCACGTAAGGTTGTAATTTTACATTTTTATTGACACTATAAGGAAGCCTTAATAAGAAATATAAACTGCAAGCCTTGTATTTAGTATTACTCTACATTCCATTAACAATAAACTGAATCTATGCAGTCACATTATTACTTTCCAACCTATATATAGATATGAGGGTATAGAAGATTATGCAATCTTCATCAACTTATTACCTCATTTTATCTATGATCAAGAATAGCGAAGATCGGCCATGATGTCTGGATGTGTGTGTGTTTGTGTGTTTGTGTGTTTGTGTGTTTGTGTGTTTGTGTGTTTGTGTGTTTGTGTGTTTGTGTTTGTTGTTTGTGTGTTTGTTTTTGTGTTTGTGTGTTTGTGTGTTTGTGTTGGGTGTCTGGTGGTGGTGTGTGGTTGTGTCCGTGTGTGTGTGTGTGTGTGTGTGTGTGTGTGGTCCGTGTGTTCCTGTGTGTGTCTGTGTTTGGTCCGTGTGTTCGTGGTGTGTTGTGTGGTTGTTGGTCCTGTGGCCTGTGGCGTTCAGGCGTTGTGCGTTGTGCGGTTGTGTGTTGTGCGTTGTGTTTGTGCGGTTGTGGTCTGTGGTTTGTGGGTTGGTGTGGTTTTGATTTGTGGTTTGTGGCTTGTGGGTTTTGGTGCGTTTGTGCGTGTGTGTGGGGGTGTTGTGTGGTGTGGTGGTGTTGTGCGTGTGTGTGTGTGGTGCGCTGTGGGTGTGCGGGAGTGGGGGTGTGGCGTGGGGTGGGTGTTGTGTGTGTCGCGCGTGTGCGGTGGGCGCCTGTGGGGTGAGTGCGGATCCACGTCTTCGCGGAAATCGCCCAACGTCTTCTTTTGGTTTTGGTCTGTGGTTTTTGGTGCGCCTTGCGTTGGCGTCGGGTGCGTTGGTGGTTCGTGCGTCGGGTCTGGTGCGTTTGTTCTGTGCTTTGCGTGTGGGTTGGAGGGGCAGGGAGCTTGTTGGCTTGTGCCTGGGGCGGGCGGTGTGTGTTAATGTGTGGTTGTTGGCCCCGTTTTTTTCGTTGTGCCTTTTGGGTGGGTTTTTGGGTTTCTGTCCGGTTGCTTGCGTCTTGGTCTTGGCCCTTCCGTTTTTTTCTTTGCGTTTTGGCTTTGGTTATTTTCCAACCTCTGTCTTTGTGGGAATGCTTGCTTTTGTGCCATTTTCCTTTTGGTTGTGGGTTTGGTGGTTTGTGGTGTGGAGGGTGTTGTGTGGTGGGGTAAGTGGTGAGTGGTGTGGTGGTGGGGAGTGTGGTTTGAGGTGTGAGGTGGTGGTGTGTGAGTTGTGGGTGTGGTGTGGGTGGTGGTGGGGTGTGATGTGGTGTAGTTGGATGTGTGAAGTTTAAAGTTGTGTGATGTGGTGTGGGTGGGGTTGGTGGGTGGTGGGTGGGTGGGGTGAGGTGTGGTGTTGTGTGTGTTTGGTGGGAGTGGGAGTGGGAGTGTGTGGGTGGGTGTGGTGGGGTGTGTGTGTGTGGTGTGAAAGTTTTGTGAAAGTAAATTTAGGTGGTTTTGAGTTTGGGAGTGTATGTGTTTAAAGTGGAGTTTTTAAATTAAAAAGGCAAGGATTTTAATTGAATTGAGGTGAATTGTGAATTTGTGAAATGTGAGTGTGGTGTGGAGGGTGAGTGTGAGGGTGTGGTGGTGTGGGAGTGTGAGGTGGTGAGGTGGAGTGTGTGGGTGTGTGGTGGAGGTGTGGTGAGTGGGTGTGAGTGGGAGTGTGAGTGTGGAGTGTGTGGGAGTGTGAGTGGGTGTGAGTGTGAGTGTGTGGTGTGAGTGTGTGAGTGTGTGAGTGGGTGGTGGGAGGTGTGAGGTGTGGAGGGAGTGTGGAGTGGTGGAGGTGTGTGTGGTGTGGGTGTGTGAGGTGAGGTGAGTGTGGGAGGGTGTGTGAGTGTGGGAGGTGGGAGGGTGTGGAGGTGTGAGTGTGTGAGTGTGGAGGGTGGAGTGTGGAGGGGGTGTGGAGGTGTGAGTGTGGTGAGTGTGTGAGGTGTGGAGTGTGGTGTGGTGTGTGTGGTGGAGTGTGGGAGGTGTGAGGTGTGTGGGGGGTGTGAGGTGGAGGGTGTGGGTGTGGAGGTGAGTGTGAGTGTGTGAGGTGTGTGAGGTGTGGTGGTGTGTGGTGGAGGTGGTGTGAGTGTGAGGAGTGGGAGTGGTGAGTGTGGAGGTGTGTGGGGAGGGGTGAGTGTGGAGGTGTGAGTGGTGGAGGTGTGTGAGTGTGTGAGGTGTGAGTGTGGGTGTGAGTGTGGAGGTGGAGGTGGGGTGTGGAGGTGTGAGGTGGGAGGGGAGGTGTGGAGGTGTGAGTGTGGTGTGGAGGTGGTGTGAGGTGAGTGTGGAGTGTGGGTGTGGTGGGTGTGAGGTGTGTGGAGTGTGTGAGTGTGAGTGTGTGAGGTGTGAGTGTGGTGGGTGTGTGGGTGTGTGGGTGTGAGGTGTGGAGGGTGTGAGGTGTGAGTGTGGAGGTGTGGGAGGTGGAGGTGTGGGTGTGGAGGTGTGAGGTGTGTGTGGTGGGTGTGGGTGGGGAGGGAGTGTGTGGTGTGTGAGTGGGAGGTGGAGTGTGGGTGAGGTGTGAGTGTGTGGGTGAGTGTGGAGGTGGAGGTGTGGGTGGTGTGTGTGTGGAGGTGGAGGTGGTGGTGTGGAGGTGGAGGTGGAGTGTGGGTGTGTGGGTGTGTGTGGAGGGTGTGGAGTGTGTGGGTGAGGTGGGTGGAGTGTGGGTGGGTGTGTGTGTGTGAGGGGTGGGTGGAGGTGGTGGAGGGGTGTGGGAGTGGTGTGGGTGTGTGTGGAGGTGTGAGGGTGGAGTGTGGAGTGTGGTGGTGGGAGGAGGGTGTGAGTGTGGAGTGTGTGAGGGGTGTGAGGTGTGGAGGTGTGGAGTGTGGGTGAGTGTGTGGAGGTGGAGTGTGTGAGGTGTGGGTGGAGGTGTGAGTGTGGAGGTGGGGAGTGTGGTGTGAGTGTGTGAGTGTGGTGGAGGTGGTGGGAGGTGTGGGTGTGAGTGTGAGGTGGAGGTGGTGTGAGTGGGAGGAGGAGGTGTGGTATGTGGAGTGGTGTGAGTGTGTGAGGTGGGGTGTGTGGAGGTGTGAGTGTGAGTGTGGAGGGTGGAGGGTGGAGTGTTGAGGGGAGGTGTGAGAGGGTGTGAGTGTGGTGTGGGGAGTGTGTGAGGTGTGGTGTGGGAGGTGAGTGTGTGAGTGTGTGGAGGTGGTGTGAGGTGTGAGTGTGTGAGTGTGGGGTGTGTGAGGGGAGGTGAGGAGTGTGGAGTTTGAGTGGGAGTGTGAGAGGCGTGTGAGTGTGAGTTTGTGTGAGAGTGAGTGGAGTGTGGGTTTGGTGTGAGTGTGAGTGGAGGTGATTGGGCGGGAGGCGTGCGCGGTGAGGTGTGCGTGTGTGTGTCTGTGTGGTTATGGTGATAAAACTGAACGAAAGGTACCCTTAAAATTGAGGGGTGTGGATGTCAGGGCGTGCGCGTACGGTGGTGTGCGTGTTGTGCGTGGATTTGCGTGGGATGTGGGGTGCGTGTGGGTAGGTGGGGTGGTGTTGAGGGGTGCGCGCGTGTGGTGTTTGCGTGGTGTGTGCTTGTGTGTGGTGTATGAAAGTTTTTAATTTGTAAAGATAATGCAACATTGTAAAAACATTAATAAAACTATATCAGCTGGAAGTTTAAAGCTTCATGTCTGATAGAGGTTGGTAGACATATATATATATGCTAACTAAAAAAAATGCGAAGTCCTCCAGCTTCTATAAAATATCAATAATACAGTTTAAGCATTTAGTTACCTACCTTCCAACCTACATGTACATATGTAGGTAGCTATGCAATCGACATTATTGCAAAATGGACTTATTATCTCCTTTTACATCTGAGTGTGTATGTGTGTGTTCTTAATTTTGGTACTGCTTTTCTTACTTTTATAGTTAATGTTACAGGGGAATTGAAAAATCCTAAAAATAAGGCATTGGACTATTTTTGTTAAAGAACATTTAAGATCACCTGTTTCAAACCCATTATCATCTTCCAGGGTGTTGTTATCTTGTTTTTGGAAAAGTTATTGGCCACAGCACGTACTTTGATACAAGACGGAACATATGGATTTTGTAGATTAGGTCAACCAGAAAAGTCTGGGTGGCTGACCGTTCCTTAAATAATCTAAATCATGACATTCAATTTCAAATATGGAAATATTGTCAAGACAAACTCATTATTATGTTCGTTTACAACATGAAGGTATTGAATATATAAAACCCAATAATTTAATAGACAAGAAAAAATTTGTTTAAATAGGTTTGGCATCTTATAATTAAAAAGAAGCATAATGATACGTCTTGATTTTGACTTTAATTTTGACTTTTGGCATGTTTAGGTTTTTTGCTTTGTTTTTCCTAGACCTTGAAGCAAATGCTTTACCAATTATACGTTAAATTACCACAGCACTATAATTTAACATAAGTAGTTCAAATTAAGATTAAAATTAAAAAATTACAAAAAACGTTCTGCATTATACTTTTCATTGTTAATAACATTTGCAATTATTGATAAAGATATCTCTTTGTTAGATTTAACTGGATTATTTAATTTGATGTCTGTTTATATTTGTGATTGCTTCTATCATTTTCAAATTTAAGTTTTTCACAACTTTATACTTACATCATAACTTGATTAACTTTGTTAAATGTGTTTTTTGGCGGACATTTTTCATTGTTAGCCTTCCACCGTTTGAGGATGTTCTGATGTCATCTATAAGACACTTTAACAATATTTAATTTTTAATGACCTAGTTATTCTTTACTAAAAATATAGATGGCTTTATATGTTTCACAAACTGTTAAATTAATAGCAGGCAGTTTATGTTTTAATTTTTGAACTTTGACAAATTTAATAGATTTTACTACTGACGAAGATAACTGTTATGGAGGTCCCTATAAGAAAGAGATAAGGACGAACAAAGAGAACTGTTAAAATGGTGAAATGTGAGGCCCATTACAATTTGAAAACTTTTATCCAAGTTGAAAAATAATTAATTTTAATTTTTCAACATCTTTAACAATTTTAATAGATATTACTACTGACGAAGATAACTGTTAGTGTTATCGAAACGTTTAGATTGTATAATTTAAAATACACCATTAAAAAACAAAAAGATAAGTATTTTATTATGTGTGATAATGGTGAAAGTTTAATTTTCATATATTGACAAACGATTGTTCTAACACACCTTTTGAAACAAACAAAAAATAATTTACATTATACTTTCAAAATGGAATGAAGAATCCGTGGTCCACAATTATTAATTATAATCGAAAGGCTTAAATTGTTAACTGTATTTAAACTTGGAAATTAACAACCAATTAAGTGAAATAAATGGTTTAAATAATTGCATCTTGAAGTTGATGTAAAGTAATATAATTAATTTGTAAACAAGAAAACAGGTGGTAGTGACTCGAGCAAGTTGCATTGGTTTATCGAAGAAAAATGGAAAATAAATTGGTTTATCAAGAAACCACTTATGGATAAGGTGATCGAAGGATGGTAACACAATTATCTGATAGTTAAAACTTGTGCTGAACCAGAAGTAATCGATGGTGGACAGTTACACCAACGATAAACATATTTTCATATTGTGTTGAATAAAATTTCTAAAATATCTTCATAATTTTTTTATTTAATTAACAGTGATAAAGTAAAAAATTGAAACAGAACTCGACTGTTGAAATGTACCTATTAAAATAGCTAGATTTAGGGATCGTATGATATTTTGGTTACAGTGTTTAGCTATTTAATATTATATATATATATATATATATATATATATATATATATATATATATACAGTGTGAGATTAAGTATGTATTTAACGTTAATATTGAAGATAGAATGTCGGTTAAATGGGGAAAGTTTTAAATTTTATGGCTATCATCATGGTAAAGTTTTAAAAAGTAACTTTTTGTTTTTGAAATAATTGAAGCAAACAAAATTGTTATATATAATATATATATATATATATATATATATATATATATTAAAATTTTCCTTTTCTACCTTGATAATTTCAAATTACAATTTGCAATTCTCTCTCTCTCTCTCTCTCTCTCTCTCTCTCTTTTATATATATATATATATATATATATACATATTTTGTATAATGTGCATTTTAAAATATGTAAACCCCTTATGAAAATGGCGTCATTACTGCGCTGGCAAAAAATACAGAAATTTGGGTTTTATGTTTCATGATAAGACAATTGAAATTTTATATATACTAAGTTATTTAGTTAATATTGGTTGTCATTTTTTTCAAATTCCGAAAATTTTTTTACAAATAAACCTCAACGAAAATTTAATTATATTAATACCAATGCACTGTTCTAGTAAATTATAAAATGAATTATTTCAAAAAAGTAGTTCCTTTTGAAATTCTAAAATGTTAATAAATGCGCTTGGTGAAAATTAAAATAACCAGCGTAGTAGTCATTTATAATATATATATATATATATATATATATATATATATATATATATATACAAAAATACATATGTATGATTTCATCCAAATGGTGTATGGATGTTTTTCCGCGGTCTGTTAATTTAAACAGTTTTGTGTGTGGCTTGGGCGTGGCGCTGAAAAGGGATAAAAAATACTATTCGATAAAAAAATCCAAGATGGCGTCCAATAAAACAATAGTTAGTGTATGTATTTCAAAACAAATGACAGATAAATTTTGGTACTTTTTTAAAAGTGTCATAAAAAATCAAAATGTTGTCAGACTTCAAATAAAAGAGCTACAGGGTGTAGTGAAAATGCACAATTTTGTTTTCTTCAATTATTTAAAACAAAAAGTTACTTCAAATCTGACTTTACCATGATGATAGCCATAAAATTTCTAAAACTTTCCCCATTTAACCGACATTCTATCTTCAATATTAACGAATAAAATACATACATGCTGAAGAACATGTATATATATATATATATATATATATATATATATATATATATATATATATATATATATATATATATATATATTTCACAGAATAAAACACAACCATAAATATGTACGATTAAAAGCTATTTTAAAGGTAAATTAAATTAAAGTCGAGTTCTGTTTAGTTTATTTACTTTATGTTAATATAAAAAAAAATTATGGAGATATTTACAACCATTGTTATTAACACAATATGAAAATGAAATTTGTATATATAATTAAAATTAATTTTTTTCAACTTCGATAAAATTGTTTTAACATTGTAATGGGCCTCACATTTAAATTTTGTAATAGTTGTCTTTGTTCGTCTGTATCTCTTTTATAAACGTCATAACCATAACAGTTATCTTCGTCAGTAGTAAAATCTATTAAAATTGTCAAAGTTCAAAAAATTAAAACATAAACAACAGTTTTTGAAACATATAAAGCCATCTATAGTTTTAGTAAAGAATAACTAGGTCATTAAAAATTAAATATTGTTAAAGTGCTTTGTAGATGACAAATCAGAACATCCTCAAACGGCCGAAGGCTAACAATGAAAAATGTCCGCAAAAAAAAAAACATTTAACAAAGTTAATCAAGTTATGATGTAAGTGTAAAGTTGTGAAAAACTTAAATTTGAAAATGATAGAAGCATTCACAAATATAAACAGACATCAAATTAAATAATCCAGTTAAATCTAACAAAGATATCTTTATCAATAATTGCAAATGTTATTAACAATGAAAAGTATAATGCAGAACGTTTTTGTAATTTTTAATTTTAATCTTAATTTGAACTACTTATATTAAATTATAGTGCTGTGGTAATTTAACATAATTGGTAAACATTTGCTTCAAGGTCTAGGAAAAACAAAAAATTAAAATCAAAATGGTATCATTATGCCTCTTTTTAATTATAAGATGCCAAAACCTATTTAAACGGAAATTCTTCTTGTCTATTAAAATTATTAGTGTTTATATATCTATAGCTTCATGTTATAAACGAACATAATAATGAGTTTGTCTTAAAATATTTCCATATTATGAAATTTGGGAATTTAAAAAGGCATCACCCTGCAGAATTTTCTGTTTGACCTAATCTACAAAATGTTCTTTACGTCTTGTATCAAAGCTACGTGCTGTGGTTTCCAATATATACTTTTCCAAAGAACAAGATAACTTATATACC
>JARFJB010000278.1:0-21551 GCA_036346205.1 Vesta saturnalis
CTAGTTTTAAGATATATTTTAAATAATTCTAAATTTTAACTGTTAATAAACATAGTTTGTATATTTTTTATTTTTACAGTTTGGTAAATTTTTATTGTAATACTCGGTTTAGTTATTCCGAGCATAGTTAAAAAATAACTTGGCGTCCGAGACCATTTTTATTATTGTTAAATTGCAGTTACTATATTTATATTTAAGTGGAAATAATCAAGCAGGAATTTGTGGTAATTAAGCAAACCAAAAGATTGAATTGGCCTACTTTAAACTACCGACTGGGACAACGGCATTATTTTTGGTGAATGGTTTGTATCTCCAGTTAGATTAACAATTTGTCTTGGAAAATGTTTACACTTGTTTCTTTATTATATTATTAAAACTTTTTATACTTACCACCATTACCACAATTTTATAAACTGTTATGGAAACTATACGTTCAAAGCTTATTTCCTATTGGTTTCCATTTTTCTACGTATATCCGCAAATTGCATATGCACTAAAGTACGCCAACAATAATTTTTACTCTGTAAAGGTGGCTAAAGTAGCACCGTTTCTATACAGTGATAATAAATGCGTATAATTTTGATAGTGTTTGGGAACCTAAAAAATGCCGCTAGTACTGTAAAAATAAAAGGGTTACGATTCCGGTTCATGTTTTAAATAAAATACAAATAAAGAATTCGGTTCCGGCTTCGGTTATCATAAAATCAATAGGTTCCGGTACCGGTTCCAATTATTTTTGGTTTCTGTTCTTGTCCCTGCTTATGATAGACAGAGATAGGGAGTGCTCCATGTATTTGTCTTTCAAAATGTATCTTCTCTATGACCCTTCATGAAAAGACAGTTTTTGTCACCGCAGGGAAAACTTGATTTTCGATCTTAGTGAGACAAAATCCCATAACGTCAACTTTCGTCACTAGAGACGAAAATAACCTCCTGATTTTCACCAATATGTAGTTGCCTGCTGTCACTGTATCGCTGTCACTATTAAATCACCTCAGTTTGTTTTTGTCGTGGTTTCGCTATGAATTCTGATTCAGAAAGTTCCAAATACTCCACCAGACATAAGGAATCAAGCAGATCAAACTTCTTCGTCCTTGTTGCCCGAAAAATCAAAGAAGAGGTATGAAGAAATTTATAGTAAATTCATAGAATGAAGGGCTGATAACCAAGTACATTCATTTTCGGAAAATATGCGTATTTTGTAAAATTGTCCAAAATTTTAAAGGCATCAACTCTATGGTCTATATGTTCGATATTAAGAACAACAGTATCAATAAAAAAACAGTATAAATAAAAATTGATATCAGTATATTTCTCTCCTGAAACGAAACTCCAGCGGTTTTAAAAGTAAGAAATCTAGAAATTTTTCTGCTCATGAAATAAATATATTTTAAACAAATGCAGACATGCAAAATATTTACTGACTAAGGTAAGGTAATCATGTAGTGTTTCTACAAATTAATTTTTAGTGGTACAAAAAATTTTAGGTTGTTTTGATTTATGGAATTCCTGGCGCTTGCCGCTGCTACGAATTGAAAGATGTTATGGTAAATAATGTCAGAGATTCTGCAAGTACTCTTCTCATTGAAATACCTAACACAAAAACAAAGGTATCACGTTCGTTTCATATTTCGGGAAATTTTTATGAAAGGACCCTGCACACCTCTTATGGGTTTTTAGACCACAGTCAAATTTAATGAAATTTTAGTATGTTTTATAGACTAAAACTATCTGAACAATATTTGGCATGGGACTAACTTAATCTAATGGCTAGTTTTTGATATACAGGACGTTAAAGTGGTAATGCCTAATAAGCATTATGGCTATGAGTTTTAGCATGGATATACACAAGTGTTACAATTACATATTATACTATTTAGTAATTTTTCATTATTCTGTACTTTCTATCATTCTATACATGGTGTTTTAATAAAAATTAGTAGTTAATACTATTAAAAATTACAGATATAGCCATAAGCCTGATTCATATCTACACTTTCGATTGTTGATAACAACCAGTTACTTAAAATAACAATGTCACCTGTAACTAAGTTTCCTTAAAGTCATTATTTAAGTTTGCATTAAAATGGCTTTTCGATTAAACTTTCCGTGTTATGTATGTGAAATAGTGGGGAATCCCAGACAAATGACCATTTTACTACAAAATGCCGACCAGAAGATAAATATTGCTCAGAGAAGACGACAGGAACTATCACTTCCGCAAATGGACATAAATGGTAATACCAGGCTATGTACAAATTGCAATCAAGGTATCATAGATGAAATTTAGGTCTATGAAAATGATCCAGATCCAACAATTATGAAGCTTCCTATAAAATATAGTGCTAATCATTGTTTAATATGCAATAATTCTGCAAATATTCAACATTTATCAGGAAAATGAGTTATTTAATGAGGAACCTGAAAACCCAAAAGCCATTATTTGTATCGATGCCACTTATGTTAACATAGAGCGTAGCAAAAATTTTCAGACCCTCAGGCAGTCCTATTCAGTACACAAACATTGCCATCTTGTTAAGCCAGTGCTAGTTGTTGCCCCAGATGAATATATTTTGGATGTTCATGGTCCATACTTTTCCGACCCAAGAAATAATGATGCGAGTATATTAAGATACCAATATAATCAGGATCAAGGACTAAGACAGTGGCTGCAACCTGGCGATGTTGTGATTGTGGATAGAGGGTACCGAGATGCTCAGGAACTTTTAAATAATACTGGCATATCTGTGCAAACTCCACCAGCGCTAGAAAGTAGACGTCAATTGCCAACTGCAGAAGCCAACGCTAGCAGAATTATTACTAAGCAAAGGTGAGTAGTAGAAGCTCGAAACGGACACGTTCAGTCAATATTTCAAATTTTTCGTAACTGCTTTTCAATTGCCCAAAAGTAGTACTTAGACACCTTAACACATCTGGCAACACTGCTTGGATTTTGACGTCACAAGACCGCCCACGTGGGGGACTGCATTTTCCACCCTTATTTTTACTCGCTTACGTGTAGGACGTATTTTTTCACCCTTATTTTTACACATCCACGTGTGAGACCGTGTTTTCAACCCTTTTATCCTAATTATTTTTACACACCCACGTGTGAGACCGTATTTTCAACCCTTCCTTTTCGAAGGCCATTTTTCAACCCTAATTATTTTTTACTTGCGCACGTGTAGGACGTATTTTTTCACCCCTATTTTTACACATCCAAGTGTGAGACCGTGTTTTCAATCCTTTTATCTAATTATTTTTTACATCCCTGCGTGTGAGATCGTATTTTCTACCTTTTCTTTTCAGGCCCTTTCAATAATTATTTTACTTGTTTACGTATAGGACCGTATATTACTTATTTTATGATTTTTGGATTATTTTTCAAAACCTTATGGTTGTATTAAGGACCTTTGACTGCTAAGACTTTTTTGTGGTTGCTAACGTGAGGACTGTATTTAGGGTGCTGGTCTTGGCTTGATGCAGGCTGGACCTGGAGCTAGGTCTTAGGTTATTTTTGATGGTATTAAGGTCCTTTTGGTTATATTAAAGCAGTGCCCTGGAGGTTAGCAAATGCACACGCATACAATGTCGAAATTGTATAATTAATAAGATATTATTATAAAATTATCGATCCTATTGCTTTAAAATGGTCAAATGCTATTGGATGATCTTTTACCTATACGAAAAACGTATTTCTAATAAGGAGGTTCTTGTAACACACGTGTAGGACTTAGCAACTTGTTCTCAAGCTTCGCCCCTGACCGGAGATGGGTAACTAACCTTATAAGACAAGTGTAACTTATACGTGGCCTCTTGATGCAATTGTATGAGGATTCTAACTTAATCTTACAGTTGTATTCGCGTCATACAAAATTGTATTCTAATAATAAGGAAATTCTTGTAAGACAAGACGCGTGTGCCCGTGTGTCCGTCTGCCCGTGTGCAGGTGTGTCCGTGTGCCCGTGTGTCCGTGTCTGCGTGCCTGGGTGCCTGGGTGTTTGTGTGTGTGTGCCTGTGTGTGTCACATGTGTGTGTGTGTGTGTGTGTGTGTGTGTGTAGTGTGTGTGTGTGTGTGTGTGTGTGTGTGTCTGTGTGTGTGTCTGTGTGTGTGTGTGTCTGTCTGTCTGTCTGTCTGTCTGTCATTCTGTCTGTCTCTGTGTGTCTGTCTGTCTGTCTGTCTGTCTGTCTGTCTGTCTGTCTGTCTGTCTGTCTGTCTTGTCTGTCTGTGTCTGTGTCCGTGTGTGCGTGTGTCCGAGTGTCCGAGTGTCCGCGTGCCCGCATGTCTGCGTGTCCGCGTGTGTGTGTGTGTGTGTGTGTGTGTGTTTGTTTGTGTGATTGATTGTGTGTGTGTGTTTGTTTGTGTGTGTGTGTGTTTGTGTGTTGTGTGTGTGTGTGTGTGTGTGTGTGTGTGTGTGTGTGTGTGTGTGTGTGTGTGTTTGTGTATGTGTTTGTGTGTGTGTGTGTGTGTTTGTGTGTGTGTGTGCGTGCGTGCGTGAGTGCGTGAGTGCGTGTGTGCGTGTGCTCGTGTGCTCGTGTGTGCGTGCGTGCGTGTGTGTATAATTGAACATACAGATAAATCAAATACGATGTTCCGAATGTATAGGTGGTGACTGTTTAGAGAATCTGCCTATACATAAAGCATCATTGCATTAGGGTAGAAATTATTTCACGTCATATTTAATTAGACTTTAATGTATTCGGTTTGAACTGTAATCTGGTTTCCGCAAACTGCAAGACATAATTTCAGTTGATTGATTGTGATTGATCTGGTGATCGATCGTGATTTGTTTGAGATTGATTAATTAATTGATTTGTTTTGTGTGTGTGTGTGTGTGTGTGTGTGTGTGTGTGTGAGAAAGAGTGAGAGGGGAGGAAGAAACAAGATAGAGTAAGAGAGAGAGAGGTGTGCATTATCAGCTTCTATTATAGAGAATGTTCAATAGTCTATACGCCACTAGATAGTTCTAAAATCAATTTTAACTCAAAGGGGCCTGGGCGCAGACCCTGATACAAGTCTTGTCTTACAAGAACCTCCTTATTATTAGAATACAATTTTGTATGACGGGGGAAGGCCTACAACTGTAAGATTAAGTTATAATCCTCATACAATTGCATCAAGGGGCCACGATAGGGGGCTAAGCTCTACACTTGTCTTATAAGGTTAGGTTCCCACACCATCTCCGGTCAGGGGGCCAAGGCCTGAGAACAAGTTGCTAAGCTCTACACGTGTGTTACAAGAACCTCCTTATTAGAAATACGTTTTCTCGTATAGGTAAAAGATCATCCAATAGCATTTGACCATTTTAAAGCAATAGGATCGATAATTTTATTAATAATATCTTATTAATTATGCAATTTCCAACATTGTATGCGTGCGCATTTGCCTAACCTCCAGGGGCACTGCTCTTAATATAACCAAAAGGACCTTAATACCATCAAAAATAACCCTAAGACCTAGCTCCAGGTCCAGCCCCACCCCTAAATACAGCCCTAAGCCAAGACCAGCTCCCACCCTAAATACAATCCTCACGTTAGCAACCACAAAAAAAGTCTTAGCAGTCAAAAGGTCCTTAATACAACCATAAGGTTTTGAAAAATAACCTCCAAAAAATCATAAAAATAAGGGTAATAAATACGGTCCTATACGTAAGCGAGTAAAAATAATTAGGGTTGAAAGGGCCTCCGAAAAGAAAAGGGTAGAAAATACGATCTCACACGCAGGGTATGTAAAGAATAATTAGGAAAAAAGGGTTGAAAACACGGTCTCACACGTGGATGTGTAAAAATAGGGGTGAAAAAATACGTCCTACACGTGCGCAAGTAAAAAATAATTAGGGTTGAAAAAGGGCCTTCGAAAAGGAAGGGTTGAAAATACGGTCTCACACGTGGGGTGTGTAAAAAGTAATTAGGATAAAAGGGTTGAAAACACGGTCTCACACGTGGATGTGTAAAAATAGGGGTGAAAAAGTACGTCCTACACGTAAGCGAGTAAAAATAAGGGTGGAAAATGCGGTCCCCCACGTGGGCGGTCTTATGACGTCAAAATCCATGCAGTGTTGCCAGGTGTGTTAAGGTGTCTCAGTACTACTCCCAAATACCCAATTTGCGGACATTTTTCCGTGTTGCCTGTGCCCTAATAAACCGCTACCATCCACCATTACATATGGAAGAAGCAAATGAAGAACTAGCATAAGAAATGCTTCAAATGGTAAACGAACCTAATCATGTACAAGCTAGAGCGGAAAATTGTCAGGGTATTTTGAACACCCTGTATACGTAGTAGGTAATTTTGTTTGTAGTCTTATGTACTTAGTTAGATTCCGTATATATAAATATTTTTTTTTTGTTGTCAAATTAAGTTTTATAGTAAATTTGTGTTTAATGTGTATGGCGAGCTTTAGATTCTTAGTTTGTGAATTTTTTTTTGTAATTTAGGTTGTTTTTCCGTATTATTTCCCGTTTATAGTAGTTTGATTAACGCTTATTTGTAAATAGTTGTCTATAAGTTTAATTAAGGTTCATTTCGTTTGATTTCCATAAAATATAATAGAAAGTTTTGTAAAAATGACGTAATTTAAATAAATAGTATAGGTTTATCTGTGGATGATGTCATGTTAGCGACATGAAGACGCTTATTTATAGTTGTTCAGTGTAATAGTGAAGACGCTGGTTTTGAGTCATAGAGATTGCATGTGGGCCTTATTGTTCGTACTTTAAGGTAAACATAGAGAGGCTGTACAGGATACTTGTGCTGATGTTGAGTTTTTAAAAATTTACCGAGTCCTTACGGACGAAAACGAATTTGTGTTTGGGGGTACTAAATCTTCCCCTTCCGTTTTTTTAATTGGTTGAATTATATTAGATAAGATTTTTTATGAGTAGTGGGATTAAAAATCCAAGATGGAATTTGTGAATAATTTTTGGGATTCTGAAACTGACTGCGCTATCGAGTAGTAGTATACGTTGCCATTTATTGTTACGCTTTAAGGGGTGGTTTAAAACGTTGAAATTTTGGACCTTGTGTTTAACGAACGTATTTGTTGTGTAGTAAGGGTAGTTTAGCTACTCCTGAAGATTACCTGTAAAAGGGATTTATTAAAATTGTTCATCACCAAAGGATTATACCTAGTGCCGATTTCGGTTTTACGTAAAGTTACCTAGAGGACATCGTCGTGTTGTATAGTGCTTCAGTGACCTCTTTGGTTTATATCGCTTCTGCGGATTTTAAAATCATCGTTCTTCCAAGTGCCTCTTATTTACCGTGCAAAGCGTATTTAAAGATAAAGAAACTTTCGCAATATATTAAAAATTATATTTAATTAAATCAAGTTATAAACATTTTGGATTATTAGTGGAATTAAATCCAATTAAAGCTAAAAGTTATCAAGTCATTTGAACGCTCATATTAATGTTTTAAAACAAGTTAGTAATTAATACAGTAACATTTTAACGAGTTTAGTCAAGAAATTGTTTGTGTATAATGGAACAATAGTCAACATTTTATTCATCATTTTGCCAGACCAGGAAGATTTCATTTCCGTTATAGCAGAGACCGACCATCATTTTCATTGTTGTAACACAGGAGAGGTGTAATTCTAGACCGTAAGGTAAAATAATATTGTTATTTTTTATTGAATTTTTCAAGATTTTTGTGTGTTTGAATTATTTTTGTTTGTGTGTGTTTTGAAAGTTTGGAAGCGGTGTCGTTTTTTTTTTAGTAAATTAAATTGTTTTAAACTTATTTAGTGTAATTAATTATAGTTTTGACGCTCCGCCTTCACACTTTTTTTATTTTATTTTTAGTATTAAAGGGCAATTGACCCTATTGTAGTGTGGGTATATTATCCACGAATTATTTCTTTATAGGTTAAACGATTTAGACTGGCGTAAAGGCAGATTTCTGATCAGACATCCTGTCGCCTTTTAAGTATTTGTTTTTTGTTGATACGCATTATCGCCTGTTTATATTTTTTTTATATTTATCCTTTTTATTATTTTATTATAGTTTGTTAGGTTTTATAAATGTGTTTTACTTCTATGGAAACCCTTTTGTGTTACATAAAAGTTCTTTTTGCAAATTGCAAGTTACCGGTAATTAGTTTTTAACGTAACAAAGTTAGTTTTTTTTGTTTTATTGAGTAATAGCGTTATTAATATTTAGTATTTTATTTGATTTTTAGTTGAGTATTAATTCATTTGGAGTTCATTTTATAGCTTATTTTTTTTGTTTTGATTATTATTGAATGCCGAATTATTTACACGGAGGTGTATTAACGTAATTTTTATTGAGTGTTTATCACGCTTTTATTTGCCAAGTGTGTAGTGTTTTTTTTTGAAGCCCTTTTTCAGGTAATTTGCTGAGTTGCTGTCCAGCACACCTGGAATTGATTGCGGATAGGTAAGCGTATGTTTTTTGTATGTTTAGATACGCTATGTACTCGTAATTTTGGCACGACGACCCTTATTTTGACTACTAAACATTCTGGCGCCCAAACCGAATTGATTTTGTCTCCATCCCCTATTTTGACTTACGTGCGATTTACTATTCTGGATGTGCAATTTTTTTTTAACATCTGACCTACACCCATACGCTGGCTAGTCGGGGCAAAAAGGCCAATTTATCTGTAATCCCGTTCTACCACCCGTTTATACCGTTACAAAATGAAGGCTTGTTGAGGCTGCACGGCAGATGGGCACCTTTAGAACAAAACCAATTAGAAAATTTTCCATTTCTAAATATAGCTCAATTAAGACGCATAACTTACGGAACTTTCCAACTGAAACTAGCACGTTGTTACATACAGGATAACAATCACCAACTGGGCAACCACTTTTTCGAAATTGATACGGCGTTCAACGAATTAAATCTCGTTCGGCTTAGAATTAGATCTAGACATAGAAATCAAAATATCAAATAATAATTAGCTATAACCCTGTGCCTGATAATGATGCTGAACAAGAAGATGGTCCTATATTTGGCTACTATTGCCAATGCAAAACAGGAGCGCGAACTATAGGAATGTTGTAACGGTATAAACGGGTGGTAGAACGGGATTACAGATAAATTGGCCCCTTTTTGCCTCGACTAGTCAGCGTGCGGATCGTGGATTGATGTTAATAATTTTGCACATCCAGAATAATAAATCGTACGTTAGTCAAAATAGGGGATGAAGTCAAAATCGTTTCGGTTAAGGGCGCCAGGATATTTGATAGACAAAAATAAGGGTTGTCGTGCCAAAATTACGAGTACATAGCGTGTCTAAACATCCAAAAAACATGCGCTTACCTATTCGTAATCAATTCCAGGTGTGCTGGACAGCAATTCAGCAAACCACCTAAAATCGGGCTTAAAAAACACTACACCTTGTCAAATAAAAGCGTGATCAACACTCAATAACGTTACGTTAATACACCTCCGTGTAAATAATTTGACGTTAACTAATAATCAAAACAAAACACAAAAAAAATTCAAATAAAACACTAAATATTAAGAACGCTATTACTCAAAAAAAAATAGAAACAAAAGTTACGTTACTATTCAATAAAAAAAACTAACTTCGTTACGTTATCACTTAAATTATCGGTAAATTTGCAAAAACAAAAAAACTGGTATGCAACACAGAAGGGTTTTCAGAGAATACCAAACACATTTATAAAACAAAACAAAGCTATAATAAAATAATAAAATCAGTATAAATATAGACATACGAAAATGCGTATAAACAAAACAAAAAAATAATACAAAGGCTTATTAGGCGTCAGGTCGTCTGATCAGAGTTCTGCTTTAGCCAGTCTAAATCGTTTAACCTAGATATAAATAAACCGTGGATTATATATCCACACAACTACAGGGTCAATTGCCCTTTACTAATAAAATAAAAAGTGTGAAGGCGGAGCGTTAAAGTTACGATTAATTCCAATAACTAAATTTAAAACAACAAATTAAATTAACAAAAAAAACGATCCACAACTCCGCTTTCAAACCTTCATCAACAAATAAAATAATTCGAATCAAACAACAATCTTCAAAATTTTCACTGTAAAAAAAACACAATGTTATATTACCTTACAAGGTCTAGATAGCACCTCCTCTGTGTTACAACGGATGGTACGAACCAGGTGATCGGCTACGGCTATAACGGGAATGGAAACTCCCAGGTCCGGCAAAAGATGAAGATAAATGTTGACTGATATTCTTTTATACACGAACAATTTCTTAAGTTAACTGTTACTGCATTAACCAAAACTTATTGTACAATGATAATGTGAGCGTTCAAAAATTGTTTGATAACTTTTAGCTTTTAATGTTCTTTTAAATAATTTTATTTTCCACTAAAACTCCTTAATAATTTGTTTAAATAACTAAATATATTTTAATATATTGCGATAGTTTCTTTATCTTTACACACGCTTTGTATGACAAATAGGTGGCACTGTAAGAACGATGATTTTAAGTAAATCCGCAAAGCGATATAAACCAAAAGTCCATCGACGCACTAAAAAAACACGAAGATGTCCTCCAGGTAATTTTACGTAAAACCGAAATCGGCACTAGGTATAATCCTTTGGTGAATGAACAATTTTCATAAATCCCTTTCACAGGTTACTTCAGTAGTTAAACTACCCTTATTACACAACAAAAGTACGTTCGTTAAACACCACAAGGTCCAAAGTATCAACGTTCTAAACTACCCCTTAAAGCGTAACACAAGCGGCAACGTATACTACTCGAAAGCGAGATCTGTCTAAGACTGCCAAAAATTATTAACAAATTCCATCTTGGATTTTTAATCCCTCTCTTCACAAAAAATCTTATCTAAATTAATTCCACCAATTAAAAAAACGGAAGGGGAAACCAAAGTACCCCCGTACTACAATTTCGTTTTCGTCCGTAAGGACTCGGTAAATTTTGAAAAACAACACGTCAGCAAAAGTATCCTGTACAGCCTCTATATGTTTATCTTAAAGTACGAACAATAAGGCCCACATGCAATCTCTATAAATCAAAACCAAAATACCTAATAATAAACTGGACAACTATACGTAAGCGTCTGTATGGCGCGACCATGACATCATACAGATAAACCTATACTATTCATTTAAATTACTTCATTTTCTATTATATTTTTCGGAAATCAAACGAAATAAACCTTAATTAAACTTATATACAACTATTTACAAATAAACGTTAACCAAACTTCTATAAACGAGAATAATAAGGAAAAACAACCTAAATTTCGGAATAATAATTTCACAAACAAAGAATCTAAAGCTCACCACACACATTAAAGCGAAATTTACTATGAAACTTAATTTGACAACAAAAAAAATTTATATACGGAATCTAACTAATTACATAAGACTATAAACAAAATTACCCACTACGTATACAGGGTGTTCAAAATACCCTGACACTCCCCTTACAAAAATATTTTCCTTCGGAAAATATATCCGAAAAACAACTTAACTCTACAGGCAACCTACGCCAGGAACAAAAACAAAACTAACAAACGTTAACTCACACAAACTAAATGTACGAAGAAGTACGGAAAATGCGGTGGTGCTGGTCAGGAAAGACCCCTCGCAACACCCTCAAAAGCTAGTGATGTGCTACCGCTCGCACACACCACTAGTTGGGACTATAGGGCCCAAAACCTAAAACAAAGCTATACAAAACTTTAAACTGTTGGGGTCCGTGAAGCGAACCACCAACAGAGGCGCAAATGAAAATCCGGTAAAAAAAAATAAAACTACGATAAACAAAACGGACGACGAAACCAACCATGACCTTTGACAGGCAGAGGGTGGGGAACCGGTACTCGGCATAACTGTATATATAAACATCGAAACTAAAGCTCGACAACTCCACAAAGTCAACAAAACTCCACAAACTTCAAAAACTCCACAAAACTCCACAAAACTCCACAAAACTCCATAAACTCCATAAACTCCACAAAACTCCACAAAACTCCATAAACTCAACAAACTCAACGCGTCCCTCGAGGCGGCAAGAGGGTGGTTCCAACTCCCTCCCCCGAACTCGAGTTCTGCCTCCTTGGCACTACAAAACAAAACTTCCACAGTCACGTTCGGTAAAATAAGTCAAAGTCGAGAAGACAAAAAATTGGATCAAATCCACGATAAACGACAAACCCAAAAATGATCCGCTAAGGATCCGAAAAGGCACAACAAGGTGCAACAACGGTACACGCGTTTGGCTGGTGCACTGAAACTCCGCGTCAAGAGCATACGGAAGAGGCCGGGCCACGGTTCACGAGATCCCGCTTTCCGTTATTCCACAACCGTATACGCAAGACCCAAAATCGCAACACCTCCAACCAAACTCGCTACGCCTACTTGATTAGTCGCCTCTTACGACAAGCAGCGGCATCTGCTGTAGGAAAATTCTTACTCCGTCCCTACACAGAAAACGTCCAAGAGGACTTAATCGACATTAGGATTTGGCTTAAGATCTTTAGCATTCCACACTCCCTTCGAAATACCTGAAGCGTCAGACAGTTCGTAAGTCTGATACGAAACCTTTCTCTTAATATAAAATGGACCGATAAATTTTGGCGCTAACTTAGCTGCAAAATAACGAGACGCGTCCGATAAAACATAATTTTTCCGCCATACGGTATCTCCTACTTCAAAATTCGCTAAACGTCTACGTAAATCATAATTTTGTTTACTCTTAATATACGCGGCATTAAGTCTTTTCTTAATATCGTTATAAACAACGCGAAAAATTTCACTTCTCTCTAACAACGGTGTTCTGTCGGCAAAATTTACATTATCTAGATCGGTACTGTTCGTCGGTATACCCTGCGGTGACCCGTCTATGATCATTTCTCTCCCAAAGTTCGCGAAATAAGGCGTAAGGCCGGTAACTTCATGAGTTGCTGTGCGAATGGCACAGGCAACTTGCGCTAAATACTTATCCCAATTACGTTGATTATCTTCGATATACGACGCTAACATCGTCTTCATAACTCTATTAACACGTTCTGATGGATTCGCCTGAGGATGGTAATTTGCGTTAAATATAATTTTGGCGTTATAAGACGTAACCATTTTCTGAAATTCTTTACTCCTAAATTGTGATCCATTGTCACACAAAACGTACAACGGTACTCCAAACATAAGAAAAACATTCTCTTCGATATTCTTAACTACACTTGCAGCGGTAGCGGCACGCAACGGGAAGAAAAGTACAAATTTCGAAAAATAATCGGCAACTACTAAAACATATGAATATCCTCGAGAGGATCTCGGTAACGGTCCTACAATATCCGTGGCAATCATTTGCCAAGGCTTGTCGATAACGGATGTTTTGCCATAAGGCCGGCCGGTTTCTTCTGTTCCGGTTTATGTCTAATACAAGTCTCACAATGTCGAACGTAACGTACTACATCTGCCTTTAATTTTGGCCAATAATACTGTCGTGAAATTCTTTCATAAGTCTTAAAAATACCTGCATGTCCTGCTCTAGGGTCATCATGACACCGCGATAATATCTGGGAACGTTCTCCCTTCGGCACTACAACTCTCCACTGTTCCTCATCGTTTCTCAACTTCGGATAACTACACTTAGCATGCTTCAATAACTTTCCATTTTCTATCCGCCATTGCGGGTACGCGATAGGTCTTGCCTTAACATTCTTCTTCATCCGTGTCAACCACTTATCGTCATCTTTTACATCTTCTACTTCCTTTTCTTCGTCTCCTACTATAGTCTCATCTGGTAAGTCAACATCGGGTTTACTCGTCACTTCAAGTGCGTCAATAACTGGTACGGAACGCGATAATGTATCCGGTACAACATGATCCTTTCCTTTACGATGAATGATCTCAAAACTATACTGCTGAAGGCGTATAGCCCAACGCGCTAATCGACCGGTAGGTTCCTTTAAATTATGTAACCAAACTAACGATGCGTGATCGGTAATAACCGTAAATTCTGCCCTCAAATATGGACGTAATTTCTCTACTGACCAAAGTACTGCTAAACACTCTTTTCGGTAGTCGAAAACTTTCTTTCATTCTTCGTCAATGATCTGCTGTTATAACAAATAACTCTTTCTTCACCATCAATGGTCTGCGTTAGTACTGATCCAATGCCATAATCCGAAGCGTCAGTTTGCACAGTAAACGGTAGCGAAAAATCTGGACACGATAATATAGGTGCGGTAACTAAACAATCTTAATAATTCCAAAGCTTTCTCACAATCTTCATCCCAAACAAATTTTGCAAATTTCTTTAATAATTTCGTTAAAGGCGCTATAATCGTAGAAAAATTTTGAATAAAACGACGGTACCAACTAGCTATTCCGATAACTCGCTTTACTTCCGTAGCACTCTTAGGTGTCGGTATCTTTAAAATTGCGTTAACTTTGTCCGGATCTACCGATAACCCATCCGCGTTAATTACGTAACCTAAATATCGTAACTCCGATTGACAAAAGGTACATTTGTCCCTGCCTAACGTTATTCCTGCCTCGGTAAATCGACGAAAAACTTCTTGTAGAACTTCTAGGTGTTTCTCATATGTAGGTGTACAAATAATCGTATCATCAAGATAAACGAAAACATAAGGTTCTAACTCTGGTCCCAAAACTCGGTCAATAAATCGTTGCCAACTGGCTGGTGCGTTAGCCAAACCGAACGGTAGTCGTTTAAACTGAAATAATCCCTGTTGGGTACAGTAAAAGCGGTATATTGCTTAGAGTCTTCAGCCATTGGTATCTGCCAATATGCTGACTTAATGTCCAACGACGATATGTATTTTGCGTCACGTAAACGGTCTAAAATTGCTGAAACGTACGGTAACGGATATGCATCTCGCTCGGTAACTTTATTTACTTTTCGAAAATCCACGCAAAACCTATAACTCCCATCCTTCTTCTTTACTAGTAGTATCGGACTTGACCAAGCGCTATTAGATTTCTCAATCACATCCATCTTCAACATTTTTCCAACTCGAGATCTATTTGTTGCTGAATAAACGGTGACACACGATAATATCGTTGTAATTGGTTCGCTATTGGTCTTAATATGGTGTTGAACTAAAGAAGTACATCCAATTTCTTTACCTTCGATAGACGTGAAATAATCGGTGACTAACTTGTCTAATCTCTGCAATTGATCGCTACTCAAATCTAATCGGGACTGTATTCCAGGCTCTCCATTCTCCAAAGCTTCAATTGTTTCTAAATTTTCAAATCTCCACTCGCCTTTACGTAAATCCGGTATGATGTTAGTCTGTTTCAAAGTCTACTCCCAAAATAAGATGATGCGGTATATCCGGTACGACAAGAACATTTAAAATGACAACTTTTCCCTTAATTTCGATTGGTACAGTCGCGGTACCTATACTCTAACTGACTGACCGTTTGCTACAACACACGTTGACGTAAATTGTTTATCTAACTTAACTCCTAAATGACTTAATTTCTTCCAACCTTTTCTCCTAATATGGTCTTAGTTGACCCACTATCCAACAAACCTAATAACTCTTGTCCGTAAATTTTAACGTTCACAAATGGTCTTTCATCTGAATCTTTAGAATCAAAAACGTAATCCAAAACAACTTTAGTCTTTAAAAATTTCGCGTCATCCCTAGCTCTTAATGAATTATAATACACTGCCGACTTAACAAAAATTCTAGAAGACAATACGCGGCTCTTTATTGTCTCCGTAATCCGTTTCCCGAATTCGAACACTTAGGACAATTCTTTACTGTAAAATCCTTCTTTCCGCAACGATAACAATAACGATTTCTAATGGTATCCTTACAACTTGACGCTAAATGTCCGGTCTTCTGACAATTCCAACATGATCTTCCCTCAACTCTACTCGGCGTTATCTTTACTTCCTGGATCGGTACTTCCTTCTTCTTGATCGTGACAATCGGTGGGGTTTCTCCCACGTACGCTAAATCTACTTCTAGATCGGAGCGTTTCCGACTAGGCGGTACATAACTATTCATCGCTTGAACCCTTTCTTCGATAAGTCTTCCATACTTAATTAATTCGTTAATCGAGTTAACCTCCGTTAGACCTAATTGTGCCTGATAAGAAGGCGCGATATTTTTCCGCAAAATACGTAATTGCTTATCCTCCGACAAAGTTTCGTTCAAACGCGAAAATAAAGTCCGCATAACCGCGATATAAATTCCCATAGTCTCGTCCGTACCCTGAGTACGACGCTTAATCTCATCTAATAATCTATCGTCATAATCTATTGGCTGGAATTGAATTTTCAACAATTCCACCAACTCACCCCAAGTCCTAACTTCCCTTCTAACGGAACGAACGTAAATCAAAGCGTTACCCGTAAATAAATCTAAACATTCCGAAAATAATTGTGCGTCATCTACTCTACGTGAAATCTGTAATTCTGAAATCCGTTCCAAAAAAGCACTTAGCGATAAAGATTTAGTATCTCCCGAAAATGATAAATTCCACTTGCAAACCGGTGTACTTTTTACAACTACATTCCTAACAGGTGATGTACTTAAATTTAAATTACTAATCGGTACTGAAATATCTGTATTTGAATTTTGATCGTCATTATTCGAAACACTGCTTACTACTTCCAAAGGTGAACTTTTGAAACTACACGTTTATCAAAATTTCGTATGTAGACTGAGCTACCGCAATTTCAACAAACAAACTTTCTTTAATCTTAACATCGATATCGGTTTTCGGAATTGAATTATTAACTCTACCTAACAAATGTTTGAGCTTGGTTTCTATGGTCGTTAAAATTTTTGTGGACGGATTAATTTTGACTTCCTCTAATAATTTTCCTAATTCCAATTTCGTTTCCTCAATAGCAATCTTATCTGTTTCAAAATCGAAAGGATAATCGGGACGTGATGCAATTTTACCACTACTCTCCTCGCTTAAAATATTCCGTAATAAAGCTCGTAACGCAGTTACTAACGAAAGATCACCACCTCTAACCGCTATCTCATATCTTACCTCACTAGGTGTAAGCCTATCTACATTAATTTTATAACCCATATTTAATCTTTCGATACGTATATAAAAAAAACTTAATTAAACAATAAAATAATCCTGAAGCGAAAATACTGAAATGCTATCCTAAGATGTCACCAAAAAAAGAAATCTACAAAAAAAACCACCCTAAAATGTCCCACGTTGAAGCGCCAACTTTACCTGTAACGGTATAAACGGGTGGTAGAGCGGGATTACAGATAAATTGGCCTTTTGCCTCGACTAGTCAGCGTGCGGATCGTGGATTGATGTTAATAATTTTGCACATCCAGAATAATAAATCGTACGTAGTCAAAATAGGGGATGAAGTCAAAATCGTTTCGGTTAAGGGCGCCAGGATATTTGATAGACAAAAATAAGGGTTGTCGTGCCAAAATTACGAGTACATAGCGTGTCTAAACATCCAAAAAACATGCGCTTACCTATTCGTAATCAATTCCAGGTGTGCTGGACAGCAATTCAGCAAACCACCTAAAATCGGGCTTAAAAAAAAACACTACACACTTGTCAAATAAAAGCGTGATCAACACTCAATAACGTTACGTTAATACACCTCCGTGTAAATAATTTGACGTTAACTAATAATCAAAACAAAACACAAAAAAAATTCAAATAAAACACTAAATATTAAGAACGCTATTACTCAAAAAAAATAGAAACAAAAGTTACGTTACTATTCAATAAAAAAAACTAACTTCGTTACGTTATCACTTAAATTATCGGTAAATTTGCAAAAACAAAAAAAAACTGGTATGCAACACAGAAGGGTTTTCAGAGAATACCAAACACATTTATAAAACAAAACAAAGCTATAATAAAATAATAAAATCAGTATAAATATAGACATACGAAAATGCGTATAAACAAAACAAAAAAAATAATACAAAGGCTTATTAGGCGTCAGGTCGTCTGATCAGAGTTCTGCTTTAGCCAGTCTAAATCGTTTAACCTAGATATAAATAAACCGTGGATTATATATCCACACAACTACAGGGTCAATTGCCCTTTACTAATAAAATAAAAAAAGTGTGAAGGCGGAGCGTTAAAGTTACGATTAATTCCAATAACTAAATTTAAAACAACAAATTAAATTAACAAAAAAAACGATCCACAACTCCGCTTTCAAACCTTCATCAACAAATAAAATAATTCGAATCAAACAACAATCTTAAAATTTTCAATAAAAAACACAATGTTATATTACCTTACAAGGTCTAGATAGCACCTCCTCTGTGTTACAACGGATGGTACGAACCAGGTGATCGGCTACGGCTATAACGGAATGGAAACTCCCAGGTCCGGCAAAGATGAAGATAAATGTTGACTGATATTCTTTATACACGAACAATTTCTTAAGTTAACTGTTACTGCATTAACCAAAACTTATTGTACAATGATAATGTGAGCGTTCAAAATTGTTTGATAACTTTTAGCTTTTAATGTTCTTTTAAATAATTTTATTTTCCACTAAAACTCCTTAATAATTTGTTTAAATAACTAAATATATTTTAATATATTGCGATAGTTTCTTTATCTTTACACACGCTTTGTATGACAAATAGGTGGCACTGTAAGAACGATGATTTTAAGTAAATCCGCAAAGGCGATATAAACCAAAAGTCCATCGACGCACTAAAAAACACGAAGATGTCCTCCAGGTAATTTTACGTAAAACCGAAATCGGCACTAGGTATAATCCTTTGGTGAATGAACAATTTTCATAAATCCCTTTCACAGGTTACTTCAGTAGTTAAACTACCCTTATTACACAACAAAAGTACGTTCGTTAAACACCACAAGGTCCAAAGTATCAACGTTCTAAACTACCCCTTAAAGCGTATCACAAGCGGCAACGTATACTACTCGAAAGCGAGATCTGTCTAAGACTGCCAAAATTATTAACAAATTCCATCTTGGATTTTTAATCCCTCTCTTCAAAAAAATCTTATCTAATTAATTCCACCAATTAAAAAACGGAAGGAAACCAAAGTACCCCCACTACAATTTCGTTTTCGTCCGTAAGGACTCGGTAAATTTTGAAAAACAACACGTCAGCAAAGTATCCTGTACAGCCTCTATATGTTTATCTTAAAGTACGAACAATAAGGCCCACATGCAATCTCTATAAATCAAAACCAAAATACCTAATAATAAACTGACAACTATACGTAAGCGTCTGTATGCGCGACCATGACATCATACAGATAAACCTATACTATTCATTTAAATTACTTCATTTTCTATTATATTTTCGGAAATCAAACGAAATAAACCTTAATTAAACTTATATACAACTATTTACAAATAAACGTTAACCAAACTTCTATAAACGAGAATAATAAGGAAAAACAACCTAAATTTCGGAATAATAATTTCACAAACAAAGAATCTAAAGCTCACCACACACATTAAAGCGAAATTTACTATGAAACTTAATTTGACAACAAAAAAAATTTATATACGGAATCTAACTAATTACATAAGACTATAAACAAAATTACCCACTACGTATACAGGGTGTTCAAAATACCCTGACAATGTGTGCACATATAGCAGCAGTTATTTGGTTTTTGGGCTATGCAAGGCACGAAGAAGTTATTAGGCTACCGCGCAAACCAAAGTGCTAGCCGCTACTCAAGATGTTTTAAACAGACACGCTGCCGTCTAAATGTTCCGTTTCTTGTATATAAATCATGTAAATATTAGGTTGTTTATTTTATGTATAAGTTCCTCTTTTTATCATGTAAATAATCATATTTAATTTGAATACTAATTTTTGTTGAAACACCCTGTATAAAATGTTAGAAAGTACAGAATAATAAAAAATTACAAAAAAGTATAATATGTAATGGTAACACTTGCGTATATCAATGTTAAAACCCACTGAACAGCCATTATTCTTATTAGGCACTATTACTTTAACGCCCTGTATATCAAAAACTAGCCATTAGATTAAGTTAGTCCCATGACAAATATTGTTCAGATAGTTTTAGTCTATAACATACTAAAATTTCATTAAATTTGACTGTGGTCTAAAAACACATAAGAGGTGTGCAGGGTCCTTTCTAAAAAATATATAAACCTTCGCCCTCAAAATATGAAACAAATTAATTCAAGATTCTTTATTAACTATTAGAATGCAAAGTGTAGTAGGCAAGTTGTCGAAATTCACAAATTTAGTAAATTTCCTATGGAAATAGCTCAGTATTTAAATCTGCCTTTTTCTCAAGAACATACCGAACATAGCTTTCGCAGAACTTACGCTACGCTACTAATGAATTCAGGAGATGACCTTCTTCAACTAAAAACGCCACAGAGGTTGGAAGTCTAAGTACCGTTGCGGAAGGATATATTGAGTAATCAAGTAACAATAAAAATCAAACACTCGCCAAAATTTTACAGTCTGTATAAAATGCAACAACAGCTGTCTCGGGGTACAATTACGGTGCATCTCCATCTGAACTAACATTTGTTAGCAGAATCTATTTGGCATCCTCTACTTCACACAAAAAAAATTACCTATGAAACCCCTATGATATTAAATAGTGGTTCAAATATTGTAATTAAAGGATATCTAAATCAAAAATAATTTAAATGTGACGGAAATTTTTAGGTTTGCTGTGAAACCCCTATAATATTGAATTATTGTTCAAATATTATAATTAATCAATATTTTGTATTGTTTGATTTAATACAGAATTTTTTGCATTATTTTTTTAAGTTTGATATGGGGTCATACAAAAAGTGTACTCGTCGCAAACATTTTTTTAAGCAAGAGAACAGTTTTCCAAACGGTGCGAGGTCAAGTTTGGTAATGTTTGCGAGCTTAAAAAAATGTTACTTTCGTCGCTCGTTGAACAATACACTTTTTTTCTGTATTGTTCGACGGAGAAATAGACGTACACCCGTACGCAGAACAGTACATGGTCATTTTGGTTGAGTTAAGCCTAATTATTAACTTAAACAAATTTTAAAATTATTTAAAAAGCGAAAAAAACTAAATGACATCACTAAACTTCATAAGTGTACATGTGTAAGACAAGCGAAGAAATACAGACAGTACTATTTGTCTCTCTCTAACACGGTGGCTTCAAAACGTCTCACATAAATAAACGTAGAACGCGCATTCCAGCTCTCCGGTTCCCGTCCCTTGAACTCCACTCCTAGATCCCCTTCTTTTCCTGCGTGATTCGTTACGTGGATAAGGACATCCTAGCCGAAGAGATCCGGGATGCGATCGATCTTTCACAAGTGAGCAAGGTCGTTCGTATCACCTCTAAGGTTACGAACATACATTAGTCCGCGTCATAACCTCATCAAAACCACTCGACTTCCTTCCGAAGTGTATTCATGTTCGACACTATAGTTAACCGTTATCCTGCAACCTCTAGTATTGTTCTACCTGCAGGTGGTACATAAGCTGATGCCCTGTTCTATCCGTTGTTAACTGTGGCGAAAGCCACAGATTCGTAAATCGGCTTAAGGTGTGACAACTGCAAGCAATTTTTTCCGGAAGCGACCCGGGA
>JARFJB010000279.1:0-97800 GCA_036346205.1 Vesta saturnalis
AATTAGCATACATTAAAAGTCTAATAACGATCACCCTGAATAAAAATGTGTATTTACGGAAGCGTGGTTCATCTTTAATAACGGCAACTTCACAGGTATGATATGTAAAATTTGACAGCTGTTTACGACACAGTTAACATTTTTAATAATGGTAAACACATGACATAATTAGGGCACAAGCGAAGCTGGTTAGGAAAGTTAGACACAAGCACCTTTAAGTAGTATACTGAACAATATTTATTAATTCATGTGCTATAAATATCTCTTTTTTTTTATTTTATGATTGTGGACCTGAACAGGCTAAATAAGGCCTATCGTGCTAAAGCACTCAGGAACACTTAGGAGGATGGATAGAGGGATAATGAATTGCCAATAGATGCCTATGAACAGCTACCTTAAATTTTCTCATATCATAAGTGAGAGGAAAACAGGAACTAGGGAGATCATTCCAGAGTTTAGAAGCCGTGTAGAAAATGTGGATTGCGCCCGTTTGGTACGACAAGTGGAGATTTGCTGCATACTGATGATGTGATTGAGCGAACGAGTGTTTCTGCAAAGATAGCCGAAGATAGATCAAAGAATGTAATTCACCAGCACAATAGCCGTTGTAATAACGATAATACAAAGAAAGAACTGAAACCATCCTTCTATGCTTAAGGGACTGTATGTGAGAAGTTAAAGACGGGCCATTTATAAGCCTAATCGCTCTCTTTTGAATACGATCAACGATATCGAGAGCGTATTGGGAGCACTAACCCAAAGGTGAGAATTATATTCCAGATGAGGCCGAATTTGGGCCTTATACAGCAAAAAGGAGTTGTCGAGAGGTAAAGTACTGCTTAGATCTGTACAAAAAGCCTATTTTACGAGCAGCCGTTTTGGTAGCTGACAGAAGATGGTCAACCCATGAGAGATTTGAAGATACAGTCATACCCAACATAGTAATAGAGTCTGAAAACTTAAGAACTGAGCCATTCATACTTACAACAGGAAATGATCGATCTTTTTGGACATAAGGCAACACTGAGTTTTGTTAGCATTAAATTTAACTAGATTATTGCTTCCCATTCGAGAATACGTTGAATGTCTTTGTTGATTGAATTTGCCATTTCAGGTTTAATTTCTTGATTTGACTTAGAAGGTGGATTATCACTAAGAGTAGACTGAGATGAACTACAGTAAAGAGTGCTATCGTCAGCAAAGCAATGGATGGGGTTAGTTGTTGAAGAAATAAGGACATTTATGTACAGCAGAAAAAGTGTAGCCGCTATAACGGATCCCTGTGGTACGCCCGCGTTAATGCTAACTTCTTTTGGAAAAAAGCCATCATCTACGACACGTATTCGTCTTTTATCAAGGAAACTAGAAACCCAGTTGATGAGCGCATCATTTAACCCAAACGAGGTGAGTTTGGCAAGTAAACACTTATACCAAACTTGGTCAAATGCCTTTGAGATATCTAAAGCGACTACAACTGTTTCACCGGACTGCTCTACTGTATTGTTCCAAACTTGGGTCACATATGAAAGAAGATCGCCTGTTGAACGACTTTGCCTGAACCCATATTGGTGGTCACTAAGGAGTTTGTTAGTTTCAAGGAACGTGAGCAGTTGCTGATTGATGGCTTTTTCCATGATTTTAGACAAAATGGAAGTGATGGCAATTGGTCTGTAATTTGAGGGATCGGTCTTATCACCTTTTTTGGGAATAGGTTGAACATTTGCTAACTTCCATGATGAAGGGAATTCAGAAGATATAGAGATCGTATAGAGCTTAAATAGGACTGGTACTAGTTCGGGGGAACATTTCTTTAAGATAATAGCTGGGATACCGTCTGGGCCAGTCGCCTTATTGAGATCAAGCCTACTGATGATCGATTCCAAGAGCTTGTACCGCTTGTAGTTATATTGATCTCCGGTAAGCAGCTGAAGGAAAATCTCCAACTTCTGTTAACAATTCGTCGAAATAGTATACAGAAGTGAGTATCACCGACTGCGATTACAGTTGTCGTAGTTGACTACTTATTGCTCCAGGGCTCCGTCAAAAATAGAACACACAAGTAACTTGGTTCTATCGGAAATACACACACGCTTTAAGTAGAGATCGAGTCCATAACGAAAGGTATTCATGTACAAGTGAAGAATTGATTACAGTGTAACACACAGAAGTAACGTAGAATGAAAAACACTTAATAAATCAACGTCTTAGTTACGAGACCAGCAGTATTTGTGGAAACTATAAATATATAAGTAATAACCTGAAGGGTGTGGGGTAACATTATAGAAACTTACCTTCTGAAGAGTCGAAAGATCGTGTAGATTTTAAGGAAACTTATATCCGTGTAAAACGAACGACTAACTTTTAATCAGTGTAATATCTAGTAAATATTTGAAATTAAAATCAGCTTAAACTGAGGTGTAACTAACAATTTTAATTTTGTAAAGTTACAGAAAAATTTCTAACACGTTGCTTCCATAAGCGCTTACTGGACAAATTGGCGTCACCAAAAAAAAAATGACACAATCTTTTTAAAATTTCGTTTTCGACCAACTGCACAATTTATATTTATCGAAAAAAAACTTGAAATTTTGCGTAGACTTCGAGTAGTATTACACGCGGTGTTGCCACGTCTAACTTTTATAACTATAATTAAGTTACTAACAAATCTGCCAGAGGTAAAGTGTGTTGCCTATCAACCGGTACGAGCAGAATGGGGTAAATGTCGCCGCCATTTTATTTTTTGTCACGTTATAGGCCACGCCCACTTTCGCCACGCGACTAGTACATTTTACCTCAAGTTGTTGATTTGAAACCTGTTTTGGTCATAGATTACTAGATATAGGAACAAGTTGCAAATCTGAAATGCTGGTTTGAAATCAACTTCTGTCAAAAGAAGATTGGATACGGGCACAGGGTAGCAGCATATCTAACCGGTAATTATAGCTGTAATACCTTGGTGGCCATACATTTTCAAAATGTCTGCTTATAACACGATGTTGAAAAACCCCAGTTAATAATTCTTTAACTGGTTGGCAAATATGCGGAGGTGCTCCATCCCGCACAAAAAATATGTGTTCAATGATGAAATTAGTCGCGAAACCGCACCAAACTGTGACTTTTTGTCATGAATACTTTGCTGAACGATTTCATGTGGATTTTCTGTTGACCATATTCGACAGTTTTGAGTATTCACTCCACCATTAAGTAAGAAATGGATCTCGTCTGTCAATAAAATACGGTATAACCATTCAGGTTTAGTTTCATATGAGCCAGTGTTTGTTAAGAGAGATCGTACCTAAAAGCAAAACCTGCTTCCTTTAATTCAAACAGCAGTTGCAGTTTATAGGAATACATTTTTAGAATCTTTCGTAAAATTTTCCCAGCCCTGGTGTAAGGCATTTACAATCGTTCTGATATCGCATTCACGCTGCTGATTCCTAGGGGATTAGTATTGACTACCTTTTAATTTTTCTGAAGGACTTTTGCAACTTGGACATCGCCCATTCTTGGTCTCTCATAAGGTCAGCTAAAGACCATATTCTTTCAAATTTCCTAATAAAATTACTGTAGGCCTTCATTTGACACGACCCTGCTCTCAAACCCATTTTTGTACGAAATCTTCGTAATACAGCAGTGTAAGTTTTAACGTATTCATAATAAAATTTTACTAAACCAATTTTTGTTTGCAAATCCAAGTTCAAATCGTTACAATTTAAGTTTATTCGAGTTTTATTTTCAGAGCAATTCTTTAAATTACGATACTTTCGTTTGACACAATAGTTGTCACGACTATACTTTTGTTTTCCATAGATACACTAAAACACCATTATGGACGCAACTAGATTCCATTTACTTTTTGTTATTAATTTAATTTGTTAAAAAAATATAATAAATTAAAATATATCCCTTACCTTATGATAACCCCATATGTATTTTACCTCATATTGTTCACAAACAATACTATTAAAGATTTTAGTGTATTATTATTATAATAGATTGACATTATAAATCAACTCTGCAATAGCGTCAGATGTTATTCTATAGACTCGATCTCAGCTCATTTGTTTAGTTAATTACATAGAGGTATGAGTGTTACGCTATTTTTTAGATTAATAACATTATGCGGGCACGTATTTGTGGATTTAAACTTTGTAGTTATTGATTCACATATACTAAACTATCAAAACCTTTTATCTTTTTATTTCCGTTACATCAATTGGGGAAAGGGGGTCCTTGTAATGTCTTTTGAGTTAGTTGAGTTAGTTAATTTTTCGCTACATAATAATTACAGAAATCTAGATCTACTTTCCAAAAATACATCAGTAGATGGAAGCACGCACACAAACAAGGTGTCCCTTGCAGTAGGAATAAGACTTTGTTACAAGTTTAGAATTCCTAACGGTGCCTTATGAGACAGAATGTGGGTCCCATACTATTTCCAATTTCCCATAATAACAGTTGAATCTACTTTTTAAAATGCATCACTATCTGGAGGCATGATCAGCCTCCATTACAGAAAATGGTGTCACAAACAATCAGGGGGACCAGACAAGGGGTGAGGACCCTAGAACATGTTCCAGAGTCCTACAGCTGTTTTAACGAGATAGTATGAAAACCTCTTATTATAAGAACACTATTTCAAATTTCCCACCATAACGACTACCGCGTCCTACATGTACTTACTACCAGATGGAGCCACAAACAACCTCTATTACAGAAAACATTCATTAGTCCTAGAAATACACCACCAGATGGGGTCACAAACAGTCAGGGCGACAAGGGCTAAGATATGAAAACAAGTTCCGAATGCCTACAGCTGTCCTATGAGATAGCATTCAATTTTGTAGTTTCGTTGCCGTAATAAACAAGAGAACGAAGACCCGAGAAGGGAGAAAACCCGAGAGCAAGTTCCGGAGTCCTATAGCTGAGTTATGAGATAGTATGAGGACCCTTTTATTAGAACACTGTTTCAAATTTCGAGTTCTACCGCCACAACAATCACAGGGATCTACTTTTGAAAATATACCACCAGGTGGAGCGACTATCAACCTTTATTGCAGAAAACATTCATTTATTCTAGAAGTACGCCACTAGATTGCGTGACAAGTAAACAAACAAAACCAACCAATCAGAAAAGAGAACCTTAGGCCTCCAACCAGAACGCCGAGTCTGGAGGCTGGGTGGAATGTAAGGATCAATCAGAAACCATTGGGTCTGGCCTACCCTTAGAGCCTCCAATCAGAACGCGCACACTGGGGCTGTACGCGCGCGAATGACCAATGACCTGAATGGGGCGTAGTCTACCTTTAGGTCCTCCAATCAGAACGCACGGCCTGGAGCAGTATCCACGCAAACGAACAATCAACTGAGGTGGTCACATGGGGGAAGGGGTGCGGCCTCGTGACTAACCCCACTCCACACGTGGGAGAAGGCAGCGAAACTGACCTCATTCTACTGATAAAACTCTGTAAGCGTAAAAATTACGTGTAGAAAATAAAACCGTAACAAGCAAAACGCAATACGCAAAGCGTAAAACGCAAAATTCATAATAATTTAGAACGTATCAATACCAGTTTTGGTTTTTCGGTGCTTACATGACACAATATTGCCATATACTGGCCTATAAGTCTCTTTATTATATACGGAACCGGGATGTATTATACGTAGAGGTGTGAATTAAATGTAACTACAGTGTTCAACTATAATTATTATTTTCAAAACTTTGTTTATTCTGTTTCTTAATTACACCTAATCAAGAGAAACATTTGAATACAATTAACCAAATAAAAGCAAATTTTAGTTTATCATTGGATAAAGAACTTCAATTTCTTATTAAACCAACCTTTAATTTACCATAGAATTAGCAAGTAATGTGATTATGAGCATAATTGCCGAAACGGAATATTAATGGAGATGCAAAGTGAAAGACACTAAATTCAAATCCAAAACGAAAACCGCAAAACGCAAGCCTCGAATAGGAAGGCCCAATTTGCTCAACTCTATACGATGTATGCTAAAGGTTAAAAGGAAAAGGTAAAACGCAAAACCTAAAACGCTAAACGCAACACGTAAAAAGTAAAACGCAAAACGGGTAACCCAAAATGTGAGTTGGAAAACAGAAAAAGAAAGACGTAGAATGCTAAACCCAAAAACGCGAAAACCCAAAACGCCAACCACATCCACAGAACTCGAAACATAGAATCCGGAATCAAAAACGGGGAACGAAATGAGCTGTAACGTGCCAATTCTTGTTTATCATTATCTTAATTTAAGTTTAGAAATTTGCATTATTATTGCTAAATATATTTACGTTACCTTAGTATCTTTAAGCATTTATTTTTTCGTTCAATAATTAATTTTTTTGTATCTGGGTATTTTCTCTTTAGAGTACATAATTACGAACGTCCCTGTGTATATTTTAGACATCAATTTTTGTTCTATGCGCAACGTGAATTGAACACCTTTACGCATTTCCGTTGTGTGCTTTCTATCGTTCAGTACGTTATTTTTTTAATGTGGTTTACTCCCTTTTACAAGGTATATAAAGGCGTCTAATTACATTTTCTATTTATTATACTTAATACCGAAAAAGTAGGAACAACAGTAGGAGCAAGGAAACCGCTTATGTTAAGAAAAAGCTTTTATTTTGGTAAATTTCCGTACCCTTGTGGAGTCGTGGTGTGACGGCACGATCTTTACTTGTATGGAATGGCGCCTGATAATGCATTGTATCCTTCACGAGCATAAATGGAGAAATCTTTGTTTTGCATAAATCACACATGCCGTTATATCTATTCTGCGTGGAACATTTAATGGGAAAGTTACCCTACGTTGATAATTGCTATAGTTCGTTCATTTGTGTGTTGAAGACAGATGAAAATTATAGTACCTTCCTATCGTTTATATTTCGTTTATTTGTACGTTGAATACAAACGGAAATTACCTTTACATTATCGTATATTTGTCTTGGAATTGGAAATGAAAATTTTCAAGCTACGGTTCGTTTAAGACACGATTAAAATAGTTATTTTGTACAAGTAAGTACTTATCCTTTTAGTACCGTTTAAGTAAATAACAAATAAGTTAGTGTTATTTTGATACGGTCAAAAAAAGGAACAGCTGAGTACTGCCCCTAAGATAAAAACATTTGAGTTTATAACCTATCACAACTGTAATTTGTCAACATAGGTCCATACACGTTTCATTATTGAATACAGTGTTGATCATATCGCATTTTGAATTTTAAGTAAACATAGATTATAAGGTTGTATAGTAGATTGGGTCGAAAAAAATAAATATATTTTTTTTGAAACGCTCTAGGTCGGAAAAGTTGCCTATTGCTTTAAGAAGAAAAATGATGTAAAAATTTTTGAAATCTTCCGCTCGCGCATCGCACTTAAAGTTTGAGAAAAAATTTAAAAATCACAAATTTTCGTGCATTTTTCATTGCAGTTAAAAAATTTTAAATTAATATTTTTTTTATTTTATATTTCGTCTAGAGCTAAAAATATCTAAAAAAAATATTTTCATTGAATTAACAAAAGTTCTCTGATCAAAAATTGATGTAGAAAGCTTATGAAATTTCGAATTTTACTGAATTTCACTGTGCAACTCTTCGCTAGTTTCGCAAGAACAAAACTACCCAGAACTCACCACGAGGAGGTGCTTGCACTTCGAGTTCCACCCACACCCTACTCAACCTCCATCCATGTGTAAGGTGTGTTATTTAGATCATATTTCATACTATTTACATATTTTGTACATATTGATTATAAACACTGGTTTAGCTCACCTTAGATTTACGTCTGCAAGTCTAACATCTCCACACATTTGAAATCTGATTTTGTGGAGAATTGAGGCATAGCTGACCGAGACTTCAGTGTTGATCGGATATAGCCATCTCTGTTAACAAAGCCACATACCTTACTGGAAACCTCTGTTACAAGCTGTTACAGCCTGGGTATGACATGGAAACTTTTGTATTTCTCTAACAGGCTTGGAGGCAGAATTGATGATTTCTCTTATATCATTCTCACTTAAGTTTCGCAACATTGGGGGAGGATGCAAAGCACATCTGGCCCAATCAATGATTTCTGTGTAATCAGAAGCTTGAAAGTTTAGCTTTGGTGGTTGAACATTTCTGTCTGTCTTCCTTTTTGGGACAACTTTCCTCGCTTTTAAAATTCGTCTATATCCAAGTTCTCGAATATACTCTCTTTCGTCCACAAGCATTGCCAACAAAACATTTTCTGAGTGTGCAAAGAATGCATTGCGTTCTATTACAGTATCGACGACTTTTAGAAGTTCTTCGGATAAATACCGTGATTTTTTGATAGCTTGATAGACGTGTTTTGGTCCATCAGTAAAATTCTTGCTCTTCTTGATTTCAAACCACAAAGGCATATATGATTTCAAAATGAAGCCGACAATGTCTTTTAAACTGTCTGATGGATCTGAAGTACTTATGTAGAGCCTCATAGCTCTGTTGGCTGCAGTAAGCCATCGGAAATGAGACAAAGGACCAGGGTCACGTTTGGCCAAGTTCTCTGAGCAAGTCCCTGAAGCTATTGCCTTTGAAATATCTAACAAATACTGTTGGTCTTTGCTCAGTAGTTTCCTTTCTATGTCATGAATGAAAACCTCAATGGGTTCAAAAGCAACTGGAGGCAATGTTTCGCAGCCATTTAGCTGTTGCTCAATTGGCCCAGAAAAATTTGGGGCCTACAGTGTGGCCATCGATATGTTGAAATAAGTGCTGGAAAGGCAGCTCATTAAAATGAAGGAGACATACACTCCACTGTAAGGGACGGCCAATATGATGTTCGAGTCTTTGGATAACACCACTCTTCCATCCGGTGTTAGTCACAGTGCCATCACACCCTACCACTTCCAGTGTTTCCAAAGAAATAGAATTTTCATCCAAATAAGTAATAATACTGCGTGCTATGTCTGTTGCTGAACTGGAAGATGGAGAAACATGGCCGATATAGACTGACCCAGAGTCCTGGACAAGAGAATAGTGCTCCTCTTTTATAGTTCTGCGAAATCGCTTATTGTTCACTTTTTCTAAAAATAAGTATCGTCTTTTCTCCCGTAGAAGTAAAGACCCCAATTTTCCTCAGGAGGTTTAAATTCACTGATCATTGTTTTCCTAACAAGACTCTTGCCTCTTCTTATTTTACTTTTGTCAATGACAGATGAAGGGTCACTTTCGGTTATTATCCCAAAGTCTTGCTGAACACTTGATGCGATGAGAGCCGTTGCCCGATCTGACACTCCAAAGCGATCTCTGTTTAGCGCCGTTGCACCAAGTTGAACTCTCATTTGCCATTTTTTTGTTGTATTTGATGAACATGGCTTAAATTCATCATATTCACACTCGTCTTCACTAAAACTGTCACTATCGATTTTCGAAGAATCTGCTACTTGAGATTTGTCTTTAGTGCTTACACTCAGTACTCGATTTAATTCACGATCTTTCCTCTGAGCTTTCAACGTTAACTTTTTTGTAACTGTTGTGTCAATGGATCCGATTTTCCCCATACGGTAATTCCGTTGAAGGTACATAAACCGCAATTCAAGAACAGGAATCTTCTTTTCCTTTTCACAAGAACATTCAATAACAATGTCACATTGACAAATATTTGGGGCTTTATTGCAGGTACAATTCATTGTCATAGTGCATTTGCAAGTAGCACAGTCGAAAAGTGATTTGGCTTTAGCTTTAAATTCATCTAGCCTACTTTTAAACAATTCCTTATCTTTATCACGGTTATAGGATTTCCTTATCTTCGTGTAAGAACCATAATAATTTTTGATGAGCGTTACAATCCGGCTTTTTGACAATGAGGGAATGGACGGTTTGTCATACAATAATTTGATTTGATTTGCAACAGTAAGTGCTACATTAGAGAAACTTACAAACTTGTTGTTTGACTCAAGTGACAAATTGTATTGCTCCCCAAAGCAACATTTAAGGACACATTCATACGTAGGCAGTTTGTTTTGTATAAAACTCTGTGGCTCACCAAATATAGGACAGCAAAACTTTTGTCTGGAGTCGGCAATAACACTCCTAGTAAGCACTGTTTGTGATTCAGTCATTATCAGTTGTTAGAAAACACAAGACTAAGTTAAGTATTAAGTAAAGTAATAAGTAAGCGGCAACAACGCACTGCACTGAATGTGAATAGACTCACACCACATACACAAAACACAGCTTCGAAGCGTGCGCCACCTGTCACAGACGACTAATGACTGACGACAGTATGAGGATCTGACGTGGTTGCGTTGGTGGTGGGGAGGGGTCAATGCACTAAGCAAGCGACCAGTCTAACTCGCTCTTACCGTTTATAACTGAATTTAGTGAGCGCACGATTCCTTTGTACCAGACAACTAAGCACGGAGCAGTAGTCAAATTATGTAATTTTGCCATCTTTTAACAACTTCAGTGATGTTGCGCAAGCAAAAAACATTCAGTAAATGATCTTAAATCATTTTTTATAAGTTGTTCTTGCTATAAACTAGACATATAACACTAGAGTGTCATAGTTTTTATAAAATTAAACGGCTGAAAAAAATCACGAGAATTTGTGATTTTTACATTTTTTCTCTAACTTTAAGTGCGGTGCGCGAGCGGAAGATGTTAACCGATTTAAAAAAATTTTACATCATTTTTCTTCTTAAAGCAATAGGCAACTTTTCCGACCTAGAGCGTTTCAAAAAAAAATATTTATTTTTTTCGACCCACCCTATTGTATGTACAGTGTTTAATTTAGTAATTTTAAGATCGTAAGGTTTACGAGAAACATCGTTTTAGTTATTTTATACTGATATTAATCAGACACTTTGCTTTATTAAATATACATATAAATACAGTTGTTTAGTGCTTATTCAGATTACCTATTATGCTATGAGATACAAGCTTTCTCAATTTTTGTTGTATTTTAATTATTAAACCTAGAAACTGAGTGGTGCCCAAAATAAACAAATGCTAATACTGCTTACACCTATGGATAAATCTTTGCTTCTCCCACACATGAAGATCAATGAGTTCTTAATTACAGTAATTTTCATAAGTTCACTGAGCTAGACCGAATTTTTTTATTTGTTATAGCGCAAAGCACCGAACGTAAAGCGAGAAACGCGGTTTCCGAAACGCACAATTTGTAAAGCAAGGCGTTAACACGCAATCAGACATACAAAACGCGCAGCTCAAACCGCAAAACACAAACCACATCCACAGAAGTTGAAACGCAGACTTCGAAACATAGAATGTGGAACCAAAAACAGAGAAAGAACAGCGCAAAAACCGGAACGCACAGCGAGAAATGTGAGCTTCGACTGTGAAATTTGTAAATCGAGATGCGAAACGCAGAACGAGAAACATGAATTGCAAAACCCAAAAGGCAAACCGTAAAACGCGAAAATCAGAACCCAAATGAAAAACGCAAAACGCAAAACGAAAAACGGAAAACACAAAACTCTAAACGCAAAACGCATAATGCAAAATGCAGAACGTAAAAAGTAAAACGCAAAACACAAAACCCAAAAGGCAAACCGTAAAACGCAAAATTCAGAACCTAGATGAAAAACGCAAAACATAAAACGCAAAACGCAAAACGCAAAACTCAAAACGCAAAAAGCAAAACGCAAAACGCTAAACGCAAAACGCAAAACGCAAAACGCAAAACGGAAAACGCAAAACGCAAAAAGCAGAACGCAAATAGCAAAACACAAAAAAATCTAAACGCAAAACGCAAAAAGCAAAACGCAAAACGAAAAACGCAAAAAGCAAAACATAAAACTCGAAACGCCAAATTCAAAACGAAGAACGAAAACGCAAAACGCAAAATGCAAAACGCAAAAAGCAAAATGCAAAACGCATAACGCAAAATGCAAAATGCAAAACGCAAAACTCAAAACGCAAAACTAAAACGCAAAATGTAAACCGCAAAAGCAAAACGCAATACTCAAGGCGTAAACCCCATAAATTCATAATATTTTAGAACGTAACACTACAATTTTTGGTTTTTCGACGCTAAGAACACATTTTGTCCATATACCCGCCAATGAGTCACTTTACTTAGCGAACCGGAAAGTATTACTCATATAGATGTGAATACCAAGTAGATGTAAAACAATGGCCAACTGTAATTACCATTTTCAAGGTTTTCATTATTTTATTTTTCACTTGCTTCTAATCAACATCAACATTTTAATGCAATTGACCAGATAAAAACAACTTTCAATTGTTCCTTGGATAAAGAACTTCAACTACGTATCAAAATAACAACCTTCATCTTACCATACAAGTACCAATTAATGTTTTCATGAGCATAATTGCCCAAACGGAATATTAATAAAGACATTTTGAAACCAATTATTCCAATTTATTCATAATGACACTTTTAATTCCAAAATAAATTAATTAACAATTCATATATAAAGGCTTGGTTGCAGATGATTTCTGCAATTTTAGCAAAATGATCGGAAAAGTTGAGGTAATCTTCACTTGGTTATTCATTTACTTCGACGGATTGGAATTACGTAAGTCAAATACTTTTAAAATTTATACATTTACTGTAAATCTTCAGCATCTGATTTCCAAAAATGTAAGCGCAATGACCCAAATATAAACGAGTGTTTAAAATCTGCGATACAAACTGCACTACCTGTGTTATTAAAAGGTAACGTATTCTTAAAAGGTAAATTTTATGTATCTGGTAAATTATGTAGGTTTGCCCGAATTTAATTTTGAAAGCATCGAGCCGATTAAAGTTCCAAGTATGAGTATTGGTGAAGGAACGGGAGCTGTCCACGTTGTCCAGAATTACAAAAATGTTGAAATACACAATGTTGCTTCTTCAAAAGTGGAAAATGTAGAGTAAGTATTATCTTTTTTGTGAAATATTGACAGACCGTATTGGCGTATGCAATAAACGATGTCCATAGAAAATGTACATATTCAGTCAGTAAATAGAAATTATGATTTTCCATAATTTGGAGATGATTTTACACATAAGAATGCATAAAATTATTTGAAACAGTTATAGGATCCGTTAACTCTACCAGTACGTACAAATATGCAATTTAGAAGTGGTGCAAGTTTTCATACCAATAATAGACGCTTTAGGAAGAACTGTCTATTATGCAAAAATTTTATTTAAATTCAGGATTCGACGTACTGACTGACATTATTGCTTGAATTTGTTTGTAGTTTATTTATCGTTTTTTAGATGTGGTTTCTTTACTATTCATAATTGGTTGCTATGGTCGTTACAAGCAAACGTAACGACTGAGAAATTACTTAACGTTCTACGATTTCGATTCCTTCGTCACATTTTCTTTTATTTCACCTATTTGCGAAAATATCTGTGTACGAAGCGTCAATTTAGTTTTGGGAACAGTAAAAGGCCACAGGGTGCAATACACGGAGAAGACGGTGCTTGTTGGGTTGTGAATAATCCAAGAGTTGTTTTTCCATAATTCCATCATTTTCTATGCACAGAATGTCTAAAACGCCTGATTTCGACCAGGTAACCAAAGAAAAATGTGAGAATAGCCTTGATTTTTGATCGACTTTGACGCACATTCTTTGGATTTGGTTCATCTTCATAACACCAGTCGTATGATGATTGCCTCGCTTCGACATCATATTCGTAAACCCTTGTTTCGTGACCAATAATTCAAACACGGTAGGGTCGTTTATTATCTCTGAATGTATCTCCTCCGCCACTGCTTTCGGAACTGTTTCATAACGAAATTCAGGTCTAGTGGCACAAGTAGTCACGCAATGTGTTTCAAATATACACCACAATGTGCTGACCGATCCATGTGCGATTTTGTGCTCACCAGCTATCTCTTGAGTTTTGAATGACGATTTTCGAGCACGACTTCTCCGATGTCATCATCTGTTGTATATGGCGGAAGATGTACACCACGAGGTGCATCTCTAACTTTTTGAGACCTATTGTGAATGGAGAATATCACTCGTATGCCCCTGTTTTCAAGAAATCAGAGTCCCCGTAGGCGTTTCGAAGCATCTTCAATGCACCGGTACAGGACATTTCATTGGAAACACTTTACACAAAATTTTTACTTAATATTTTTTGTATTTTGAAATACGACGAAGTCCACAAAGTCAATTGATATAAACAGATGCCACGATATGGCGCTTACGTTTGACAGAAGTGTCTGAAAGAAAAATATCTTTTCGAATCGGGGAATTATTTAAGTTACAAATTGACGTAATTTTTTGATCATAGCAATGTACCACGGAATAATTTATATAAATTAATTCTTGAGGTTGGATACGTTTATGGCCTTCAAATTGATATTAAAATGGGTCACAAATTGTTTCATACTAATTTACCTAAATTTTTTAGGCCATTAATCACAGACGATGACAATTGATTTAAGCATACCAGATGTTTACCTGATCGCAGAGTACAACCTGAATGGTAACAAACTTGTGGTGCCAATTGTAGGCGAAGATGATACCACCATAAAGCTTAGTAAGTGTTTACTTATCCATAAGGCTTAAACAAATTATTGGGTTTTCTTTATTTACAGTAAACTTGAATATGTAGAAATTAAAACACTAAACGTTATTTTAAATCCTGAAAAGGTAGAATTCGATTTAAAAAACCTTTTTAATGATGACCAAACGTTGGGATCGGAGATAAATCATTTACTAATAAGAGTTGGATAGAAATTTTTATGGATGACAAAGACGGATATGCACAAACCTTTGGAGCTGTTTTTAAAACGTTGCTTAACTTTTTAAAAAGGTGCCTTATGCAGATGTGTTTTGAATATTATAATTAAATTATATAAATGATGATGTAATAGTATAAGGTATAAAATTTAATAAATAAATAAATTGGTTGTAAAGTGTTCTCAAAACAGATCGTTAAACTAACTGGAGATACAACCCATTCACCAAAAATAATGCCATTGGCTCAGTCGGTAGTTTAAAGTAGGCCGATTCAATCTTTTGATTTGCTTAATTACCACAATTTCTGCTCGATTACTTCCACTTAACATCAATAGAAAAAAATTACAATGTAACACTAATAAAAATGATCTCGGACGCCAAGTTATTTTTTAATTATGCTCGGAATAACTAAACCGAGATTGTTTATAATAAAAATTCTACCAAACTGTAAAAAAAATAAAAAATATACAAACTATGTTTATTAACAGTTAATGATAGGGTTAAATAAAATATATCTTAAAAACCAGTTATAGCCTTAAATTACTAAATAATGGTTATAAATATAAATACATGTACAAAATATAATAAATCTTCTTGAGAACCCCTGGTATTATAAAAAATAAATGCGGAAATGCAAACCAAGGTGATGTAATCCTTGTATCAATATTGCGCAATATCTCGAAATAATACTTTACGTTGTAAACCACTCCCAAAATGGAATTTTCCTTCTTATAAATTTATCTTCATGGAACTGAATAATCCGTTCATTGCATTTTCTTGAAATTTCAAATAAAAAATTGCAATCATAAAATGAAAGCGTACGTAAAAATAGAATTAAACGTGTACTTAAAGTAAAAAAGTAAAAGTAATAAAAGTAAAAAAAAGTGCCTGCAATGAGCAAATGTTTTAATTTTTAGTATTACGAGTTAAATTATCTTACCATTAAATCAATGGGACTTTTCACACAAGTTAGGTGGAAACCCAAAAATATGGCTTCCTGCATCTAACAGCGTACCACTGAGAAAAAAATGGACGCCTAGAATATTAGACGATGACGCGTTGCGCGAAAAAATTTGCGCAAAGAATTAAGTCAACGATATGAGCAGAAAAAATAATTTAAAGAAGTGGGAGTATAAACCTTTAAGAAAATATGCAATTTAAGTTACACCAAAATGCAAATTAAGTTGTCTACCTCATACTTACAAATCATCAATAAATAAAAATTTTCTATTTACAACTAAATGAACGAAGAACATAAATTACGGTATATTTTAATACAACTCAAAATGGGGTGTTACAATTATCTTTGATTTGTACTACGGGTTGCAGTTGTAATCGTTTTATAATAGAACATGATCAATTTTCTCATTATTTATTTTCAACCCCCGGTGATTATCAACTCCTTTCTAGTTGATGAAGGGATTATATTACTTTTAGAAGTGCCGTTTTTTTGCAATTTTTATAAATTTTTCGCTGTTTGTTATACTCTATATAATCTCTCATAAACTTACTTATGGAAAAGTACAGAAACAACACTAAACAAGTTTTTAGACCGGCCAAATTAATGTACTCGAGGTACTTACTTTATTACAAAGGTGCATAGTTTAGGGGCCGTACAACTCGGAAGAAGCAACTTTGAAGAACAACATCATCTTCTTTATAGTAAGTCATTTGATTAGATGTTAAAAATTGATTATTAACAAAATTGTTGACATAAGCCCACCAGAATGACTGTTTAGATGTTAAACCTACAGTCTTTTCCTTCCATTAGCATTAAACCTTGAAATGTGAAATTGACAATAAACCCAAGCCATATGTTTGTTATGGTACCTTTGATCCATCAAACTTTCGCAACGTTCTATATTTTGTCACGTGTGGTTAAGATTTACCATAGACTGTTTTTTTTCCTCGAATTTTGGGATGTTTAAAATGTTATATGTAGGAATTGCAGAAGAAAATTCTGTGGCTTGTCGTTTTAGATTATTAAAAATTGGAGTATAAATTTTGGAAGCACTAATTTAGTTAAAAAATTTATTTTGTTTGGCGATGAATTTGAGTAGGATTTAGTACCAAGTTTTGTGTGAATGATACATACATTTTTCGATTTTTTTGTTTGCAAATAGATTGAAGTTTTTAAATTAAAATTAGGTTCCGCGCGTTGACGTTTGTAAAATAGTAAAAGGAATTTAACATTTCTGGTAAATAGTGGATAATAAGTAATCGTTAATTTACAGTTTAGCTTGAGTGGAAATTATGTCATTGGAATTAGCTGCTTTGTAATTAAAACTACTTTAGGAAGGGTAGCTTTGCAGGTCTAAAGCAATGGCTACTGCGTTTCGGGAAGCTATTTTGATAAATTAATTCAAGAAGACAAAGATTGTGGTTTGGAGTCAATTTTCCATCGCTTAGAGCCGACGAAACAGATTATGTTACATTGATATTTTGTTCGAAGTACTTTAAATGTGAAATATGTCCAATTCGTAAGAGAGCCGTAGTCAAAATGTAGAAAAAACAGGTTTGGGCCCTGAGCGCGCGATGTGATTTGAGTTCCGACTGAGCTTACTCGCCTGCTACCAGGGATATTTGAAGCTACCGTTGGAAGAATTTTCCCGTTCACCCTTTTAGGGATTTTAAAGAGTATTCTACCAATTAGAGACATTATTGTATTGTGCATCGGTAGTCGGAAGTGACATTTATACGGATCCATCGAGGAGAGTTAGTGTTAAAGATAGTGCTATTTCCTCATTTTTGGGACAAAATCGCGTTTTTTGCAGATATCGTAAGTTTAGTATACTCACTTGGTACATTCGCGTACACAGCAGTTCAGACAAATAAAATAAATTGCTGTTAATGTAAGTTTTCGCTTTAATAAAATTTGTGTATATAAAGGACAAAGAACAATTTGTAAATAAATTAATGTCAGGTCATACAGAGTTCATCACTTATTTTCGTCACTAAAGGTGTGTTAATATAACTCAAAAAATAAACGCTTCGTTGAAAGTTGACGACTGTAAATATGATGTATGGGAAGCGGCGCTAGGGAAATCCAGAAGAGTTAGCTTCTACCAACCCACTAACTAGACGGTCAATTATATGAGAAACACCTATACCACCGTACAAACGAAAGAGGATTTAGTTTTAAACGTAAGGTTTTGTTGGCGATTTTAACAAATTGTTTTTTCAATTGTACTTGTCAGGCGGATGAATACGTTTTCTTGCGTTTAGCCTTGTATAATCGCTCTTTAGGCGATTGAAATTAAAGTGTCTTCGCCCGCGATAAGGTCATTACATTCGGTGCGCCATTTCTATTATATGCTGATTACTGTATAGGAAAGCTTCACACTACGAAATTATTCAAGTTTATGTTTTCAGCCATATTATTATTCCTTTAACGCATTTATTAAAGTTAAGGTACTATGGTATATGATTTTGGGAATTTGGACACATATATGTGTGTATCTGTATCAATACTCTGGTTGTTTCCTATATTTATTAATTATTGTCATATAAAAATAGCGCTAGCGAACTGGGGGAATTATTTCGTACTGAATACAAAAGTATACGTGACATTCCTTTGTCATCGCGTATTATTATTTACGTAGTACAAAATCTAAAAGTTTAGATATTTTGATTACTTTCAAGTTACCGAATAGTTTATTTACTTTACGGGAATGTTGATTTAAGCAACTTTACAGCGACAACGTTTAATTATTTTTTATCTGAGGTTTAACGTAACGTAGATATAAAATAAATAAGATCCTTGACAGACCAGCTGGTTCTATTAGCACGTCACATTATTGCGAATTCCTGCAAATTATAAAGTACCAGCCATATAACTGTTTGCATTAAGATAAGTTTAAGTAAACCACCCTGGTTTGGTCTAATGTGTCAAATATGGTACGATCTTGCAAAAGTCTATTATAGACCGTCTGTATAACAAACTATATTCTAACCTCTTGGATGGCCTGGATTACTGTCAATATGTGCTAAAAATTTAGAAGAGGGAGGGAGGGGAAGATGGGGAGAGAGATAGAGAGAGGGAGATACTAGAGATACATAAGAAACCAGCGAGACGAGGGAGAAGAGCGAGAAACGATAGAGACGTGGGAAACGAGAGAGGCGAGTGTGACGAGGGATACGAGAGTGGCGAGCATGATTAACTTTTATTATCGAAAATTACAAAAATTCAGTACTAGTTAGAGCCTCGATCAACTTCCATTACAGAAAACATGCGCTAGTTTTAAAACACACCACTAAATGACGTCACAAGCAGGTCTGCTTTTAAAAATAAGTGTTTTCACCCGCGAGGACGCTAACGCCATGTTTACATTGTTGGCACACCAACTTTCGCGTAATTAGGTAATTAGGGTTTTAGAGGTACTTGAATAGTTAAAGGTTGTTATTGTGGTTACATAACTGGTGAAATCAGAAAATAATTACTTTATATTAATGGTGGCTGGAAGGCTCAACGTACTTTATATTATTTAGTTTTAAGTAAGACGCCTAAAGGTGATTGTGTTGTGATTGTAAGCAGTTTTTTGCCCTGTCAAGGTGTTTGTTCAATACGTTTATTATTATATTTGTTGTACACGTATTTTTACCAATTTAACTATAAAACGTGTTTCTATCACTGTGTGCAAAACTCATTAATATTGTACACGTTAATTTGCGGGATATTATTGCTATTATGGTTGCCTAATGATAATGATGAGCGTGGCTAAAATAAAACAGTGGCCTATAGCTGCCTTACAAAATGAAATAGATGCTAGTTTCAAAACACTTGTGTATTATCTAAATTGTGAATTGCCTTTCAAAAGGAAATCGAAAATTGGTGTTAGTTTCAAAACGTTTGTGTATTATCAAAATTGTAGCTTGTTTATACCCCTGGGGTATTTCTCCGTTTTTAAACACGAAATAGTGCGTTCAAGATTGTTTATAAATCTAGATCTTTTTTATCGGAAGTATTTCCGGATTTGAGTGATATTATTATTATGGCTGTCTAATGATAATGTAAAATAAAACACAGACTCTCACGGCTGCTTTACGAAACCAAATCGGCATTATCAAAATTGAAACTGAAGGTCAGCTTGTTTCTTTAGCCCCACGGCAATTGTCCGTTTTCAAAAACGAAATAGTGCGTTCGGTCATGTTTATAAATCTAAATACCCTTTCGTCAGAGATATTCCAGCCAAGACTTTCCTTCTATGTAAAATAGTGTAGTGGCCTGATTTCGGGTTTGGTTATATATTGGTGGTTTTATAGACATTTTAAACTAATCTAATGTAAAACGTATTTTAGCACTGTACGTAAAACCTTGCATTACTGTTACAAACTATTTTGTTGCTTGAATATTGACTGTAACGCCGAAGTCTATCTCATATATTTTTGAAATGTGGTTAGTCTTATCAAGCTGTAGGTTAAGCCAAATCAGTGTTTTTGAATTGTAAGCTGATTTTTGCAAGCTGCAAGTTAGAATTTGATTGATTGAGATTGAGTTGAGGATGATCGACTGTTCTCCTACACCGATGCCCTCACGTTTAGGGAGAGTGCCAGCTCTGAGTCTTGGCTAGTCTTATCTACAAAGCAAGCGGTCGCTCATACGAGCCAGGTATATGCAGTGGGAGAATCGTTACCTGAAGGGTATGAAGCAAAATTGTTAGCTCAGCTTCTTGTTTGATTTGATTGAGGTTGATTGATTTGGTCAATTGCTTGATTGATTGTGATTGATCTGATTGTTTGATTTTTCCATTTCCAATAACGCCAGCCCCTATTATAGAAAACATTCATGAGTTTTACTCTAACAAATTCAAATTTTGAGCTCCGAGGCCATGACAAGGGGACGAAGGCCCGAGAGAAATTTGTGAATAGCGTTATGCCCCCTTATCGAAATAGTCGTAGGTTCAAATCCTACTCGAGGCAAACTTTGTTTATGCAGTATGAAAATGTAAACTTTCACCATTATCACTCATAATATAATACTTATCTTTTTTGGTTTTCTTTTGAATGGTGTATTTTAAACTATACAATCTAAACGTTTCGATAACACTTACAGTTATCTTCGTCAGTAATAATATTTGTTAAAAACTGTTAAAGGTGTTGTAAAAAATTTTGTCAAAGTTGAAAAATGTTTCCGTTGTGAAGCCCTATATCTGTCTTGAAAGTTAGAAATTAAGTCTCCTTATTAGAATACATATCCAAACTTCCTTCCAATTTAAACAAAATGATTGCGATACATTGTCAATCATAATCAATACCAAAATACATTGTGCGTAACAGTCTTACAAGTTAGCATTGGGCACCCTTACTAGAATACAAAATCATGTTTCCCGCCATATACAACCAGAATGCAGACTTAAATACAAATTCAAGCTTTCCGCCAATGGTGAATCGCCAAGGGGGCAAAGCCCAGAGAGCAATTTGCGCAGCCCTACGCCTGGCTTACAAGTTAGAATTAGGGTCCTCTTATTAGAATACAAATTCAGATTTCCGGCCAATGGCGTCTCGACAAGGGGGCAAAGCCCCGAGAGCAAGTTGCGAAGCCCTACAGCTGCTTTACAAGTTAGTATTAGGCCCCCTCATTAGAATGCATATTCAAATAGGGTTACGACAATGCACGAAGGTCCCCGAACAAGTTGCGATCACGACCTGTCTTACAAGTTAGCATTAGGGTCCCTTACTAGAATACATATTCCAATTCCCCGCCATAACCAATCAGGATGTAGAGAATTAATCCTTCAATCAGAGCACAGCCGCGGAGAAGTGGGGCTAAGGACTGATCAGAAGCCAGGCTGGCACTAGCACAACGCATCAGGTGAAAAGATGGCTGTGGCCTAGTGTTAGCCCGCCCTAATGCACGTACAACCAATCAAGTAAAAGGAATGGGCGTGGTCTAGTCTTAGCTCCGCCTTAAAGAATCCATAAGGGCCTTATCTAGTCTTTGTGGTAACCACCTACCCGGCCTCATTCGCGCGCGGTTCATTGCCCTCCAGGGACTGAACTGCCAAAAAGGCTTTAATTAGGGTGAAAATACCGTCAAGGGGCTCAAAATTCCATCAAAGGCTTGACAATCGCCCCCGAAAAGAAGCAGACTCCCAACCAAAAGGTCTATGATTAGGGGTAAAAATGTCTTCAAGGAGGAGAAAATACCATCAACGGTTTGAAAATTTAGACTAGGGGTTGAAAAATGACCCCGAAAAAAAGCTATGGGGGTGGAAAATGGGCACGGCCACGTGAGAGTCACCTCGCCCACCATTGGTGACATCTGGGTGAGCCCCTTATGCTTACCCGGTTGCTATGGTTACGGAGATCAAGTTTTGTGAAAAAATGGTGACTTGCAAGGGTTTATTAGGAAAATCATAACTTTGAACGGCTTACACCAATAAGATAAAAAGACGATCCGACAATGGTCAATGAACTGCGCTTTCAAATGCATGGCCTCAAGTTGATCTAACTGTATTGAAGACGCTTTATTAGTGACGTTCATCGTTTTGACTTTAAATAGGTGAATTATCACTTTATAAGAAACGGCACACTTTTTGAGGTTGCTCTTTTAATGTGTGTTCAAAGCAATGTCTAAATTTAAAGCTAATCTCCTTTCTAATGTTGTTGTCAAATATGGAAGTTGTACGCGATAATTATTAAGCTTGTCCGTATTAAATTTTTTTCAAGTAAATCTATAACTATTTACAAAATGTGCAGCCAATATCAAGCAGCCTTTGAAAATAAAAGAGCAAAAGCTGTCATCGTTGAGTGTTTAACTGCCAAAGCACGTCAAAACCTAGCTCAGTGTCCTTATTTGTTTTATAAAACGCATTAATCATGAATCGTTATTCAAATGAAGTATTGTTTGTAATTCACGGAAATCAGTAGAAAATTATTCAACTTACGCGCATTTAACGTAAAATATCCAGAACTTCCCCCTATTCTAAGGCTAAGGCTAAGGCCAACGGATTTTCCACGACGAGTTTCATTTTGTGAAGAACTGTTAATGAAAATTCAAGTAGATGAAGATCTGCTAATACACATTATTTGGACAGATGAAGCTATATTATCAGGGCGTGGTGTTTTCAATAGGAAGAATAAATAGTACTGGGCAGCACAAGATCCTCCGTTAATATGGAAAGTAGAGAACCAGGTTCAGTTTTCAATAAATGTTTTCTGTTTGATGTTGGATGATCAATTACGTTGGTACATGTACGATGAAAATTTAACAGGGGAAAGATATCTTGCGATTTTAAACAATATCGTGCAAAATTTTATTGATACATTACCACTTAGGCAAATGAATTATTTGTGGTATCAGATGGACAGCGCACCAGCGCCTAATAGAGGAATGGTAGATCACAAACTCCGGGAATTATTTAAGGATCGTTGGTGGAGTAATCGAGGTCCTTGATTATGGACACCGAGATGTTCAGACCTTACACCCATGGATTTTTATTTATGGGGACGAGTTAAAGAAATGGTTTATGCTACTAAACAAACTTTGACTACGCGAATTAATCGTACAATCAATCGTTTGGAATCAGACGAGATCATACGGGCTACGGCTGCTACAGTCAAAAGGCGCTTGTTATTGTGTTTAGAAAAAATGGAGAACACATTGAACATGTATTATAACATGTTGTGAGTTTTCACTGTTTTTTCGTCTGTTGCTTTATGATAATATGTATGTTGTTAATTTTTGAATGAATATTCAAAGAGTGACTTCAAAAGTTGTGCCATTTCTTGCAAAATTATGAAAATTCACCGATTCAAAGTCAAAATGATGAACGTCACTAATAAATCTAAATAGAAACAATCGAATTTGTGTCGTTCTCCATAGCAACGCACCATCACGCCCAGCTACTGGCAATGGTAAATTGAATGAACCCTTAATTTTACATCAAATATGTTTTGCGCAAAAAGAACTGATGGTAGGCATATGCATAATTAGAGAAAGAATGTTACAAGTTCAAGTCTCTATCAAATCCTGTAGAGATAATGGGTGGCTTCCATTTAAAAAAAAATGACAGCGCTATTCAAATTTAGTCAAGTTTACAAATTTATTGCGGCGTCTTCAATACAGTAACATCAACATGAGGCCATGCATTTGAAAGCGCAATTCGTTGACTATTGTTGAATGGTCTTTTTATTTTCTTGGCGTAAGCCGTTCTAAGTTATGATTTTCCTAATAAACCTTTAAAAGTCGCCATTTTTTCATAAAAGTTGCTATATCTCTCATAGCAACCAGGTAAACATCAACTTGGTGAATTATGTAGCAAATCATGCAGAGAATCCAACAGCGTTGAGAAAAATATATGGTTCCATTTACAATAATCAAGTTGATGGAAGCTTTCCGGTACAACTGGAAGTGCCATTGCGACGAATATATTTTGGAAAGATAGTTCACCCGGTATAGTTTCATTACATAAAATATTTCAACTATTATTCCACCAAGGTGTTAGATAATTAAATATTGACGAAGATTGCGTATTTTTACCAAAAAAATAGCAAACAGAGTTTTTACCGCGGGAATTATTGTTAAAAAACTCAAATAAATAATTCCAGTAAAGATAATGAATACGACCGACCAAAAAATGCAAACACGAATGTATACAACTTTGGTGAGCATGAAGTATGCTGGGATAAGGAAAAGAATGATTAGATTTAGTTAATACAGAAGATCTAGATTTAGAAGGACGCGATAGTATGCAAAACTATGTACCAAGTATGTGGACATTTTTCTTATGCAAAACGATAAAGTTACGATTACAAATGGAGAGTAACAAAAAATAAAAGTAAAACGGGATGCTCAATCTGTACATAACAAACATTATGGGCTGTCACGTGCTCAACAAGCCGAAATAAATCAAAAAGTAGAAGATGAAAGTAAATGGTGATTTGTTATTCAATATAAAGAATTAAATAAAAAACATAGAAAACGATCATGAAATTTATGGATTTCTATAAAAATGTATGGTTTTCTATAGAAATTTTACTAAATCTAACTGATATTTTAGATTTATTAGGAGACGCGATATATGTTTCATATTTTTAGAGTTAACACAAAGTTACCATCAAGTTGAAAATACACTGCCTTCACAACAGTAGAAGTGCGACACCTTGGCCGCCATCTTGGATTTTCTGGTGAAAACCCACCTTTCACTTTTTTATATTCCCACGTGGGGGACCATATTTTCCACCCCTATGGTTTCTTTTCGGTGGTCATTTTCAACCCTTGATGGGATTTTCATCCCTAATTTTTTTTTTTTACTCGCTTACCTGAGGGGCGTATTTTTTCACGCCTTATTTTATGGCCGCCCACGTGTGAGCTCGTATTTCCCACCCTTATTTTTATGGTTTCTTTCCAGATGTCTTTTTCAACCCTTGATGAAATTTTTACCCTAATTACCGCTTCTTTGGCAGTTTAGCCCCTAGAAGGTAGGAAAATGCGTGCGCGTACAATGTTCTAATAAGAGAACCTAATGCTACATCGTAAGACAGATATAAGAAGTTGTGTTACTTCTGCGCCCCGGCCCCCTTGGCTGAAAATAGTATTATAATAAGGGGATCCTAATGCTAACGTAGCAGACAAGTGTAAGATTTACTATGTAGGTCTTCGACCTTGTGTTAGGGTCTGAGCCCTACGTCGCGGTCCCTTTGCAGGGAAATTTGAAATAAGCGGGCCCTAATGCCAACTTGTAAGACAAGTGTAGATCTTCACAACTTGTTCTCGAGCCTTCGCCCCTTGGTTGGTAATGGTGTGGAGTCCTAACCTTATATATAAGTGCAGAAGCTAGCTCTTGGGCCTTGGCTCCTATCATGCCCCCATAGTGCAATTGTATCACCTGGCCCCTTTGAGTTAAAACTGATTTTAACGCCATCTAGTGGTTTATAGACAAATGAACATTTTTTTAATAGAAGTTGATCATGCACACCTCTCTCTTGCTCTATCTCGTTTCTCTCTCTCTCTCTTTCGGATCTTCCTCACACACAAACAAATCAATTAATTAATTAATCAATCAATCTCCAACAAATCATGCTCGATCAAATCAATCAGATCAAGCTCAATCAATCAACCGAAATCATGTCTTACAGTTTGCGGCAACCAGATTACAGTTCAAAACTGAATACATTAAAGTCTAAATTAAATATGACGTGAAATAATAAATAATTTCTACCCTCATGCAATGATGTATTATATATATATATATATATATATATATATATATATATATATATATATATATAATATATATATATATATATATATATATATATATATATATATATATATATATATATATATACAGATTCTCTTTCTAAACAGGCACCACCTATACATTCGAAAATTATGTCTGATTTGTTTGCATGTTCAATTACATGCACACAAAATTGTTCCGTAGAGTTAAATTAAATTAATACGTTTTTAAGAATACCATATTGATATAATGGAAATAAAAGGCAAAAGGTTTTAGTAGTTTTACTATTATAAGCGACTTAACAATAACTACACGTTTAAAATCCACGAATACGTACCAACTATTTGTAGACCTGATTTTATGACATCATCCTATAAGAGTAATAATATATTTTAAAAATCTTTATCGACATTTTGCTAGCAATATCAAGTAAAACACACACACACACACACACACACACACACACACACACACACACACACACACACATACACACATATATATATATATATATATATATATATATATATATATATATATATATACGTTTACGTTTAGAAGTGTTTTCTTTCAGTGGTTCTAATAATAACCATATGTTGAACTGAAATGTCTTTATACAACGTATCCACATGTAGTCTCACTAAACACGTTCTGGATAATGATGGAAACGATGACGTGGATGAGCTGAATGTATATCATATCCAAGGTGATGGTGATGATTCACAGAAGAGGAAGAAGAGCGATGAGGTAGAGGAGTAGGACGAATCTCAAAACCATGATGTTGATGGCGACAAATCACGGTTCAAGAAGAAGAAGACCGATAAAGGTTATTAATTATTATTCAATAAAAATGATGTAATGTTGTTTATAATAATAATAATATATTTTCAAACACTAGGCTTTCCTTCAATTTTGTTAATAAACTTGTTTTTCCTAACGGTGCTCCCCGTCTCGATTCATGTTTGCAGCCTTACGAGTTTTCGCGTTAGTGTGCTTTTCGCTAGCGTGTTTTCGTTTGTGTGTTTTCGTATTTGCGTGTTTTCGTTTTACGTGTTTTCGCGTTAGCGTGTTTTCGTGTTTGCGTGTTTTTTTGTGTTGCCGTGTTTTCGTGTTTGTATGTTTTCGCATTTGCGTGTTTTCGTGTTTGTATGTTTTCCTGTTTGCGTATTTTCGTGTTAACGTGTTTTCGTGATAGCGTTTTTTCGTTTGTGTGTTTACGTGTTAACGTGTTTTCGTTTGCTCCTCGTGCTAAAACAATGATAGTCGATTGTATGTAGTTGTAGGTAATATTGTGTTGACTAAAAACCATAATTGGAAACGCTACTTGCTATGTCCAGTCCGTGGAGCTATGTTTAATTAGCTTTTTGACAGATGTACTTATGATAAGGTCAGGCTTGCATGTAAAATAATATAGAGGTGAAACTAGCTAGCTAACTTGTTTTGCTGCTCCATGCATCACAATATTGAGGATTTTGTGTATGTATTAGAAAACGTACTACAGTCTCGAAACAGAATGCAGATAAAATTGAAGGAAATGAATGAAAGATTTGAAGAGTGTGCAGCATATCCAGAGCCGTGCTGAAACCAGTTAATTTAGGGATAACCTCATGTCCATGTAATAATAATAATAGTGTCTGATAGAAAACTGTTAGGGGTTATTAGCTGCTTTATAGGTTGTTACAATATAATCGTTCAAGGTGAAGACGATGAGATGAATGTATTCCAAATCTTGATGATGGTGATGCTCTCTATGAAATTTCAAGTAAATTAGATTACGTCACTCTTATTTCAGATTAGAAACTTTAAATCGTTTAGTTAACATTGCTATTAATCTCAACTGATAAAAATCCATATAACGTGAAGTACATGTGTGTATGTGTGTGTGTGATAATTGAGTATATATATATATATATATATATATATATATATATATATATATATATATATATATATATATATATATATATATATATATAAATCATGATTGCATACAAACAGAATATATTTTAACATGATATTAATGCAATCCATAACAATAATTTATGTAATCTCGAGATTCAAATTATTTAAAAGTAATTTTGTGTTAGCAAAATTTTTAAAATATTTGTAAGTATTTTGAATGTAAATTTATACGTACAATATAATTGCCAGAGCTGTTGTAAGTACCGATAAAAAGTACTTAAGTCTTAAGTACCAGTACTTGTTCAAGGTGCAACTAAGTACAAGTACCAGTACCAAGAATATATAAATACTTAAGTATTTCGTTTAAGTATTACTTGAAAACAGTAAATTTAAGTACTAAGTATTAAGTAAACTATTTTGTAAGTACCTACATTTAAAAACTTGGTACTTAAATATCGGGTTCAAGTACTTAAACATGTGTTGTAAGTACCTACTAGTACTTAAACATGTGTTGTAAGTACCTACTAATACGTAAACATTAATATTAAGTACCAGTATTTACTTTTCAGTACAAGTACTTAAGTAAAACTGAAGAAAATCCTATCCCTATGTAACAGAAACATTTCCTTCGATTGGAATTCAGAATTAGAATACTTAGATGTTACTTATTTTCTACACTGCTGTAGTGCTGTATGAATTGGAGAGCTGGACGTTGAAAACAGTACGATATAAGTAAATTACAATCATTTCAGTTATGGTGTTATAAAAGAATGCATAAAATTTCTTGGACATAAAGAACAACAAATAGGATACCAACGAGAAAATGTTAAACGAATAAAACTAGCGTGTGAAACAATGGATATTGGAGACATTGTATCTCTTATAAATCTTACGATTTTTTCATCATCTTCTCCAGATGTTTCAAAAGGATCAGGTTGTGAAGACGCATTACTAACATTATTATTATTGTTATATAAGTCATTAAACGTTGCTGCTGATTCTTTATTTGCCATTACAATAAAAAAATTCTGCATGCTGAAAATGTGAATATAGTAATTACTAGTATGTCACAATAACGGTCAAACATTTTAAATCTTTAAACAATATTTTAGACGTTTTCAAAATAATAAATATCTATTTTGGAGATGTAACCAGTTCAACTTAATTTTTATTTATTAAAATGGGTCGGGTAAAGCAGGCCTTTCATCTAAAAAACGGCTTAGAAAACAAATATTTTATAGCTTTCCTTATACTATTAAAAAAATGTTTAATAAGCCTTCATTCTTGAACTATTTACATTATAAATTATAACTTATAAATATAACATAAACTTACCATCAAATATTAATAATCCTTATACACTACACTAATTAATCGAACTGTCCGCATTGATTCTTTACAATCAAGTAAATGATATTTCTGTTCTCGCTGCCCGTGCAGTTCAGGAATAATTCAAGAAAATACTTGTTGAAACGTGTTTTCGATAACGACTGCAAATTGAAGAGATTGAATAATATATGATCAAGTACTTTTCGAGTACTTAAGTACTTTTTTTTTTTTTATGATTGTGGACCTGAACAGGCTAAATAAGGCCTATCGTGCTAAAGCACTCAGGAACACTTAGGAGGATGGATAGAGGGATAATGAATTGCCAATAGATGCCTATGAACAGCTACCTTAAATTTTCTCATATCATAAGTGAGAGGAAAACAGGAACTAGGGAGATCATTCCAGAGTTTAGAAGCCGTGTAGAAAAATGTGGATTGCGCACGTTTGGTACGACAAGTGGAGATTTGTACTGCATACTGATGATGTGAATGAGCGAACCGAGTGTTTCTCGCAAAGATAGCCGGAGATGGTATCAAAGAATGTAATTCACCAGCACAATAGCCGTTGTAATAACGATAATACAAAGAAAGAACTGAAACCATCCTTCTATGCTCAAGGGACTGTATGTGAGAAGTTAAGGACGGGTCATTTATAAGCCTAATCGCTCTCTTTTGAATACGATCAACGATATCGAGAGCGTATTGGGGAGCACTAACCCAAAGGTGAGAATTATATTCCAGATGAGGGCGAATTTGGGCCTTATACAGCAGAAGGAGTTGTCGAGAGGTAAAGTACTGCTTAGATCTGTACAAAAAGCCTATTTTACGAGCAGCTGTTTTGGTAGCTGACAGAAGATGGTCAACCCATGAGAGATACAGTCATACCCAACAGAGTAATAGAGTCTGAAAACTTAAGAACTGAGCCATTCATACTTACAACAGGAAATGATCGATCTTTTTTGGCGGACACAAGGCAACACTGAGTTTTGTTAGCATTAAATTTAACTAGATTATTGCTTCCCCATTCGAGAATACGTTGAATGTCTTTGTTGATTGAATTTGCCATTTCAGCTTTAATTTCTTGATTTGACATAGAAGGTGGATTATCACTATGAGTAGACTGAGATGAACTACAGTGAAGAGTGCTATCGTCAGCAAACCAATGGATGGGGTTAGTTGTTGAAGAAATAAGGTCATTTATGTACAGCAGAAAAGTGTAGGCGCTATAACGGATCCCTGTGGTACGCCCGCGTTAATGCTAACTTCTTTTGAAAAAAGCCATCAACTACGACACGTATTCGTCTTTTATCAAGGAAACTAGAAACCCAGTTGATGAGCGTATCATTTAACCCAAACGAGGTGAGTTTGGCAAGTAAACACTTATGCCAAGCTTGGTCAAATGCCTTTGAGATATCTAAAGCGACTACAACTGTTTCACCGGACTGCTCTACTGTATTGTTCCAAACTTGGGTCACATATGAAAGAAGATCGCCTGTTGAACGACTTTGCCTAAACCCATATTGGTGGTCACTAAGGAGTTTGTTAGTTTCAAGGAACGTGAGCAGTTGCTGATTGATGGCTTTTTCCATGATTTTAGACAAAATGGAAGTGATGGCAATTGGTCTGTAATTTGAGGGATCGGTCTTATCACCTTTTTGGGAATAGGTTGAACATTTGCTAACTTCCATGATGAAGGGAATTTCAGAAGATATAGAGATCGTATAGAGCTTAGATAGGACTGGTACTAGTTCGGGGAACATTTCTTTAAGACAATAGCTGGGATACCGTCTGGGCCAGTCGCCTTATTGAGATCAAGCCTACTGATGATCGATTCCAAGAGCTTGTAGCGAAAATGAATTGGTTTCATAACGTATGAAGAAGAGTTGACTAGGGGCACATCTTTTCCAGAATCATTGAGACACGAGTTTGATGCAAACAAATCCACAAAAACGTTGGCTTTGTCTACAGAATCAGCAACTACCGATCCGTCAATAGATGTCAGGGGAAATGAAGATGTTCGAAAGTTTTACTAATGGCTTTTGCTAAAGACCAAAATTTACGACTGCCTAAAGGAGATGTAGCTAGTTCATTGCATTTTCGTTGTTCGAACAACTTTTTAGTTTTAGTGATGACACTTTTGCAGATATTTCTAGCACCAACGTATTCTACATGACTGTTAACCGATTTATTAGATTTCCATTTAATGTAACATTTATTTTTAAAGATATTGCATCAGAACAAGCCTTATTGAACCAGGGTTGGGAACGTGAATGACCTACACGGTACTGTTTTTTCGGAATGTATAACTCCATTCCCATGAGGATGACTTCAGATACTGAAAGAGCGATGTCCGAAGAAGAGGACGACTTAAAACAATATTCACGCCATGGAAAGGTTGCAAAGAAATCCCGTAAATCACTCCATCGAGCTGACTTAAAACACCACCAGATTCTATCGGTTTTGCGAACAACAGTGGAAGTATTTACAGTAGAAATGATTTTTATTAGACAATGGTCGGAAAGACCTAAAGGCGAAAGAACGGAAGTTTTATAAACAAGAGGGTTTGATGTAAGAAATAGATCTAGAAGATGTGGAGTATGGTTAGGGTTATCAGGGATTCTTGTGGGTTCAGAAATCATTTGTGTGAGATCACATGAAATAGCAAATGTTTCTGCACTATGACCAGCGGGATTTGTAGTAGATGAAAATGGAAGCCAATTAGAGTTATGAACATTGAAATCGCCTACAAATGAGATATCGCAAGATGGAAACTGAGACAGGAGATAGTCAACTTTCATACTAAGGTAATCGAAGAAGTCTTGAAAGTTGCTGTCATTAGGAGACCTATAAATGCAACAGTAGAATTTCACAAAATTAGGACCAGAATGTTTAAACCAAATCACGTCAAAATTTTTATTTTCTAAGGAAGAAACCCTCTTGCAAGCAATTCTGTCCTTGATGTACGCACATACGCCTCCTTTATATCGAAAGTTAGAGTGAAGATGGTATTGAGGAAATTGCAAGTCGGGTGACTCGGAGCTTTCAGAGGAGACTTATGTTTCAGATAGAAACAATATATCAGGTTGTAATTGTTCAAGATGTTGGTGAATAGCATTAAGATTAGACCTGATACCGCGGATGTTGCAGTAGTGAATCAGAAAGTTGACACTTTCGATGACAGAGGTCGCTTGGGCCCTGGCCTCCCGGACATCCGAGTGGGGCAGGATTTTACGTCCGGAATTTATAACCCTAGAAACCACAGCCATCTTATTTTTTAATTTGGGACTTTTAATCCGATAGTAAGACAGTAAGGGCGAGAAGGAAGAATAAGGATGAGAATAGATTAAGGATGATGAAAAAGGTAACCGGCAGCCCTTACCGAGCTCAGAAAATCGGAGACCCAATATTAAGGAGCCCATGGTAAGGGTGGTGGTACCTCGCCGGCTGGCATGGAGTATACATGCCTACCACCTATTATAGAGTACTTAAGTACATTTAGAGTATTTAAGTACATTGAGAGTACTTAAGTATTTTTTATTTTTTAAATTGTAAGTAAAAAAATACTTAAAACAAATTTAAGTACCTAAGTACAAGTATTAGCCTGAATACTTAAAAGTTCAAGTACCAGTACACGGATTTTATGGGATACTTAGAGTAAAATACTTAAGTACTTAAAAGTACTTAAGTACATTTTTTAAGTACCTTCGGTAATCAGTACCGCAGCTCTGATAATTGCTAAATACGAGTAGCAGAAATCACGTTTTGTGTATTACTTTCTAAATTAGTTAATAATCGGAATGCATTAGCCAGTTTATATCGAACCATTCATAAAACGTGTTTAGTGAGACTACATTTGGATACGTTGTATAAAAATATTTTAGTTCAACATGTGGTTATTATTAGAACAACTGAAAGAAAAACACTTCTAAACGTAAACGTATTATTTTAATATATATATATATATATATATATATATATATATATATATATATATATATATATATATATATATATATATATATATATATATATATATATATATATATATATATATATATATATTACTTGATATTGCTAGCAAAACTGTCGATAAAGATTTTAAAATGTATTATTACTCTATAGGATGACGTCATAAAATCAGGTCTACAAATAGTTGGAACGTATTCGTGATTTTAAACTTGTAGTTAATGTTAATTCGCTTATAATAATAGAACCATTAAAACCTTTTGGCTTTTATTTCCATTATATCAATTTGGTATTCTTAATAACATGTTAATTTAATTTAACTCAATGTTATATATAAGTAATTATTACTCCACAGTCCTTTTAATGAGGTTTTTATAACTGTTAATGAACACGTTTCTATGAAACAATTTTGTGTGAATGTAATTGAACATGCAAACAAATCAGACATAATTTTCCATATGTATAGGTGCTACCTGTTTAAAAAGAGAATCTGCTATATATATATATATATATATATATATATATATATATATATATATATATATATATATATATTATATATATATATATATATATATATATATATATATATATATATATATATATATATATATATATATATATAAAGCATCATTGCATTAGGGTAGAAATTATTTATTATTTCACGTCATATTTAATTTACACTTTAATGTATTCAGTTTTGAATTGTAATCTGGTTGCCGCAAACTGTAAGACATGATTTCGGTTGATTGATTGAGCTTGATCTGATTGATTTGTTCGAGCATGATTTGTTGGAGATTGATTGACTAATTAATTAATTAATTGATTTGTTTGTGTGTGAGAAAGAGCCGAAAGAGAGAGAGGGAGAGAGAGAAACGAGATAGAGCAAGAGAGAGGTGTGCATGATGAACTTCTGTTATAGAAAATGTTCAATTTTAACTCAAAGAGGCCAGGGCGCAGACCTTGATACAATTGACCAAGGGGGCACAATAGGATCCAAGGCCCAAGAGCTAGCTTCTGCACTTATATATAGGGTTAGGACCCCATTCCATTACCAACCAAGGGACCGCGACCGGGGGCGAATGCTCGAGAACAACTTTTGAGATCTACACGTGTCTTACAAGTTGGCATTAGGGCCCCCTTATTTCAAATTTCCCTGCTAAGGACCGCGACATGGGGCTCAAACCCTAACACAAGGTCGAAGACCTACATGGTACTTCTTACACTTCTCTTACTCGTTAGCATTAGGATTCCCTTATTATAATACTATTTTCAGTCAAGGGGGCCGGGGCGCAGAAGTAACACAACTTCTTATATCTGTCTTATAAGGTAGTATTAGAGTCTCTTATTAGAACATTGTACGCGCACGCATTTGCCTACCCTCTGGAGGCTAAACTGCCAAGGAGGCGATAACTAGAGTAAAAATTCCATCAAGGGTTGAAAAAGAGCTCTGGAAATAACCCATAAAAATAAGGGTGGAAAATACGAGCTCACACGTGGGCGACCATAAAATAAGGGGTGAAAAAATACGCCCCTCAAGTAAGCGAGTAAAAACAAAAATAATTAGGGATTAAAATCCCATCAAGGGTTGAAAATGACCACCAAAAAGCAACCATAAGGGTGGAAAATACGGTCCCCCACGTGGGCATATAAAAAAGTGAAAGGTGGGTTTTCCCTAGAAAATCCAAGATGGCGGCCAATTAATTAACGATTTTCAGACTAACATCTGGACACGCAGAATAAATGGAATGTATGCAAATATTAAAAAATAAAATTGGTCAATGAGTGTAGCGATGGTCAAAGGTACAAATAGTCTAAATCATGAAAGAAACATTAACAATAATAGCAGCATCACGGGAATTTGAGATAGTTTATTTAGATGTATTGGCCCTAATGAGGTTTAAAAACCAAGATAAAAACAATAAACGTTTTTCTGTAATTTGCTTCCATTTTTATTCTTTAATAGACATATTAAAAAACCCGACGTCAGCATCTCCGATGTTATTACAGCCATTAATTCACGGAAAATTTTTAGGTTCGTAAAGCTTGATCCGGTATTATGTCATGTATTTTTGGTAATTTCACGTAACTCAGGGGGCGTACATGCAAGATTATCTTGATTATCTTCCATTTTCGTGTTTTGTGGCAGAATTTGGATAAAACAAAAGGCGACTAGATCAAATTTTCACTTTTAGAAGTAAGACATTACCAACCGCCACTTCAATTTTTGCTTAAGAACGGCATAAAAGGCACATTACAAAAAAAACCTGTTTCATAAGATCTTTAAGCACCTACTCTTTAAAAAAACTGGTGGCTACACCACTGAACTTTTTCAACTTGAATTCGTGCTTCAAGGCTGGTCTTATGAAACTTGTTTTTTAATATACTATTTAACTATCCAATGTGAACTAACGAAATCTGTAGAATCATATCCAATAGAAAATTTAGAAGCGGAAGTAGTTGCTAAAAGATTTATAAATAATTTCATTTTTAAGGGACGAAGAGTGAGAATTCTTAGCAAAAATATTTAAATAATCAACAAAAACTTTAGGTATACATCAATTTAATTCAACAGCATGTCACCACCAGATGGAGCCACCGCTAGATGGCATCACAAGTAAATAAACAGAACCAACCAATCAGAACAGTCTCAGGCCTCCAACTAGAACACAGAGCTTGGCATTCTGACGATCAATCAGAAACCAGTGGGTGTGGCCCACCCTTAGACGATCCAATCAGTACGCGCACGAATAACCAGCTGGAAGATCTCCAATCAGAACACACGGCCTGGAGTAGCGTCCGCGCGCGACCAATAAGCTGAGGTGGAGGTGGTCACGTCGGGTAGTGATCGTGGCCACGTAACTACCCCACTCTAGGTGTGGGGAAGGGGTGGGGGCCACGTGTTGTAAGTGGACGTAGTGCTTGACGTCACAAAAACAAGATAGCGGCGAAACTGGTACGTAAAACTTTCGAAGCGCAAAAATCACGTGCAGAAGTAAAACCGTAACAAGAAAAACGCAATACGCAGAGCATAAAACGCAGAAATTCCTATTAATTGAGAACGTAACAATACCAGTTTTGGTTCATCGATGCTAACATGGCGCATTCTTACCATATCTTCGCCAAAAATTCACTTTACTGTATAGCGAACCGGAATGTATTATACGTGGAGATGGGATTAGGTATAAAGCAACGTTCAACTATAATTACCATTTTCAAAATGTTATTCATTCTGTTTTTCAATTACACCTAACGAAGAGAAATATTTACACGCTATTAACCCAATAAAAGCAAATTTTATTTTATTATTGGATAAAGAACTTCAATTACTTTTCAAAACCACCTTCAATTTACAGTAAAATTAGCAATTAATGTTTTTATGAGCATAATTGTCGAAACGGAATATTAACAGAAATGCAAAATGAAAGACGGGTAACCCAAAATGTGAATTGCAAAATGGAAAACGAAAGGGGTAAAACGCTAAACGTAAAAATGCGAAAACTCAAAACACTAACCACATCCTCGGAATTTAAAGCGCAGACCTCGAGGCGTAGAATCCGGAATCAAAACCGAGGAACGAAAAGTGCATATCACGGACCGCAGAGCGAGAAACGCGGTTTCCGAAACGCAGAATGTCAAATTTGTAAGGCATAACGCGAAACGCGGACTTTGAATCATAGAAGGCAGAACGAAAAGACGCAAAACGCAGAACGAGAAACACAAAACGTGAAACAAGAACCGCAAATGCAAAATGGAAAACATAACGCAAAACACAAACACTAAACGCGAAACACGAGTCGCAAAACGAAAAACACAAACCGCATTACGCAAAACATAAAACGCGAAACACGAATCGCAAAACGGAAAACACGAATCGCAAAACGAAGCAAAAAAAGTGCAAAACACATAACGCATGGCGTATATCGCATAACGCATTACGCATAGGGCATAACGCACAACGCCGTATAACGCAGAACGCAGAAAACATAACGCAAACGCATAACGCAAACGCATAACGCAAACGCATAACGCATAACGCTAACGCATTACGCCGCATAACGCAAACCCAAACACATAACGCATAACGCATAACGCATAACCAACGCAAACGCGACGCGACGCCGTATAACGCATACCGCAACCTAACGCATAACGCATACCGCATACCGCATAACGCAAACGCATAACGAAAACGCATAACGCATAAACGCGCAAACGCATAACGCATAACGCCGCAAACGCACAACGCATAACGCAACGCAAACGCCAACGCATAACGCATAACGCATAACGCCAACGCATAACGCATAACGCATAACCGAACGCATAACGCATAACCGCTAACGCAAACGCAAACGCAAACGCATAACGCCGCAACGCATAACGCTAACGATAACCGCATAACGTAAACGCAAACGCAAACGCAACCAAACGCATAACGCTAAACGCGAAGCAATTAACGAAGAACGCCAACGCAAACGCCGCATAACGCAAACCATAACGCTAACGCCGCAACCAATAACCGCGCATAACGCAAACGCATAACGCATAACATAACGCAACCGAAACGCATGAAACGCAAACGCATGAAACGCGAACGCATAACGATAACGATAACGCATAACGCAACGCCCGCATAACGCATAACGCCCGATAACCATAAACGCAAAATAACGCATAACGCATAACGATAACCATAACGCATAACCATAACGCATAACGCATAACGCATAACGCAACGCAAACCAACGATAACCGCCCATAACGCTAACCGCAAACGCATAACGCATAACGCCATAACGCATAACGCATAACGCGAACGCAAACGCAACCGCATAACGCATAACGAAAACCATAACCAAACGCATAACGCTAACCGCAAACCATAACGCATAACCAACGCATAACGCATAAAAACGCCAAAAACGATAACGCATAACGCTAACGCATAACGCATAACGCATAACGCATAACCAACGATAACGCGCCCGCATAACGCTAAACGCATAACGATAACGCGCCGCAAAACCCGCAACGCATAACGCATAACGCAAACGCAAACGCATAACGCATAAGCATAACGCATAACGAACCCGCGCATAACGAAAACGCAAAAAAACACATAACCATAACGCAAAACCGCAACCCCGCATACGCATAACGCATAACGCCGCAAACGCAAACGCATAACGCAAACGCATAACGCTAACGCGCAACGCCAACGCATAACGCAACGCACGCTAAAACGCGCATACCCGCAACATAACGCCTACCGCAACCGCGCAACGCACTAACCTAACGCTAACGCATACGCATAACGCATAACCGCAAACGCATAACGCATAACGAAACGCAAAGAAACGCAAACCATAACGCATAACGCATAACGCATAACGAAACCATAACGCATAACGCATAACGCAAACCATAACAAACGCATAACGCAAACGCAAACCATAACGCCCGCAAACAAACCATAACGCATTACGCGCAAACGCAACCCCAAACGCAAACGATAACGCAACCCGCATAACGATACCCACCTACGCATAACCGCATAAGGCAACGCAACGATAACGCATAACGCATAACGCAACGCATAACGCATAAAACGCATAACGCATAACGCAAAAACGCAAACGCAAACGCAAACGCAAACGCAAACGCATAACGCATAACGCATAACGTATAACGCATAACCCGCATAAAACGATAACGCAAACGATAACGCATAACCCATAACCATAACGCATAACGCATAAAAACGCAACCATAACGCATAAACCCGCACGCTAACGATAACGCATAAAGCAAACGCATAACCATACCCAATAACGCATAACGCATAAGAATAACGCAAAACCCATAACGCATGCGCACGCATAAACGCAAACGTAAATAACGCATAACGCAAACGCATAACGCAAACGCATAACGCATAACGCCAAACGCATAACCTCGCATAACGCATAACGCAAACGCATAACGCAAACGCAACGAACGCATAACGCATAACGCAAACGCAACGCCGCAACGCATAACGCAAAAACGCATAACGCAAACGCAAACGCATAACGCATAAGCAATAACGCATAACCGCCATAACCCAAACCATAACCAAACCATAACGCAAACGCAAACCAAACGCATAAAAACGCACGCATGACGCGCGCATACGCATACCGCATAAGATAACGCAAACGCATACCGCTAAGAAAACCCCGCAAACCGCACGATAACGCATAACGCATAACGTACGCATAACGCATAACGCCGCAAACGAAACGCAAACCAAACGCAAAACGCGAACCAGCATAACGCATAACCATAACGCAACGCATAACGCATAACCATAACGCATAACGCATAACGCCCATAACGAAACGCATAACGCATAACGCATAACGCAAACGCAAACCAAACCATAACGCATAACCATAACGCATAACAAACGCCGCAAACGCCAACCGCAAAACCGAACCCTTTAAACGCATAACGCGCAACGCTACGCAAACGTAACGCCGCAACGCAAAGCATAACGCACCAACGCATAACCCGCATAACGCCCCATAACGCATAACGCAAACGCAACCGCAACCTAACGCAAACGCATAACGCGCAAACGCAAAACGCATAACGCATAACGCATAACGCGAAACGCATAACGTAATCAAATAACGCATAACCATAACGCATAACGCATAACATAACGCCAACGCATAACGCAAACGCAAACGCATAACGATAACGCATAACGCATAACGCATACGCATAACGAAACGCAAACCAAACCAAACCATAACGCAAACGCCAAAACGCAAAACGCATAACGCATAACGCAACGCATAACCAAACGCATAACGAAAGCATAACGCAAACGCAACCCATAACGCCCGCGCAACGCAACGCAAACGATCGCATAACGCGCACCGCAACCCAAACATAACGCATAACGCAAACGCATAACGCATAACTAACGCATAACATAACGCATAACGATAACGCCAACCAAAACGCATAACGCAAACCATAACCCGCATAACGCCACATAACGCATAACGCATAACGATAACGCAAACCGCAACGCATAACGCATAACGCATAACGCAAACGCAAACGCATAACGCATAACGCATTAACCATAAACCATAACAAACCATAACGCATAACGCAACCAAACGCAACATAACGAATAACGCATAAACCCGCATAACGCGCAACCGCAAAAACGCATAACGCATAACGCACAACGCATAACGCATAACGCATAACGCTAAAACGCGCAACGCAAACGCATAACGCAAAAAACGCATAACGCATAACGCCCGCAACCAAACGCATAACGCCCCAAACGCAAACGCCGCATAATGCATAACGCATAACGCATAACGCATAACGCATAAAAACGTAAATAACGCAAGAAACGCAGACCACCACCGCATAACGATAACGCATACCGCATAACGCATAACGCATTTAACATAACGCATAACGCTAACGCATAACCATAAAACCCGCATAACGCATAACGCAACGCATAACGCAAACGCCGCAACGCAAACGCATAACGCAAACGATGAAACGCCAAATAACGCATAACGCAAACGAAAACGCAAACGATAACCCATAAGCATAACGCAAACGAATAAAACCGCATAACCGCATAAAAACCGCATACGCTAACGCCCGCATAACCATAACGCATAACGAAACGCAAAACGCATAACGCTAAACCGCAACAAACGCATAACGATAACGTAACGCATAAAACGCATAACGCGCCAAACGCATAACGCATAACCATAACGCATAACGCATAACGCATAACCCGCATAACGCAACGCAAAAAACGCAACGCATAACCCATAACCATAACCATAACCATAACGCATAACGCAAACGCATAACGCATGACGCGGTACGCACTAACGTATCATACCCATAACGCAACGCTAACCGAACGCATAACCGCAAACGCAAACGCCAATAACGCATAACGCATACGCCAACGCATAACCCCATAACGCCAACGCAAACGCAGAACCAAACGCAAACGATAAACCCACGCAAAGAACCAACGCATAACGCAAACGCAACGCATAACGCATAACGCATAAGCATAACCATAACGCATAACGCAAACGCAAACCTTACCAAACGCCCGCATAACGCAAACGCGCAACGCGAAACGCATAACGCATAACGCATAACGATAACGAACCCGCATAACGCATAACCCTAACGCATAACCGCAACGCATAACAATAACGCATAACGATAACCCGAACCATAACGCATAACGCGCAACCATAACGCATAACGCAAACGCATAACACCGCATAACCATAACGCAAACGCAAACGCATTACGTAACGCTAACGCCGCATAACGCCCAAAACGATAACGCATAACCCCAAACCATAACGCAACCGCAAACCCCGCAAACCATAACGAAAACGCATAACCAACGATACGCATAAAAACGCATAACGCCCGCATAACGCATAACCCGCAAACGCATAACGATAACGCATAACCCGCATAACGCAAACGCATAACGCATAACCGCCCAAGCAAACGCTAAGCATAACGAAATAACGCAAACGCAAAAACGCAAACGCAAACATAACGCAAACGCATAACGCATAACGCAAACGCAACCATAACGATAACGCAAACGCATAAACCATAACGCATAACGCATAACCGCAAAACGCATAACCGCGCAACGCATACGCCGATAACGCATACCGCATAACGAATAACGCCAAACCCAAATGAAACGCATGAAACGCACGCATAACGCATGCGCAACGCATAACGAAACGCAACGCAAAACGCATAACGCAACGCTAACGCATAACCCGCATAACGATAACGCATAACGATAACCAAACCACGCACCCAACGCCGCAAACGCATAACGCATAACGAAACGCAAACCATAACCAAAGAACGCAACAAAACACCAACCATAAACGCAAACGAATTAACGCATAACGCAACGCCGCAACGCCATAACGCATAACGCATAACGCAAACGCATAACCAACCAAACGCAAACCAAACGCATAACCCAAACGCAAACGCAAAAAACGCATAACGCAAACGGCCGCAAAAACGCAAACGCATAACGCATAACAAACGCATAACGCATAACGCTAAGCAACGCATAACGCAAACCGCAATAACCATAACCATAACGCATAACGCATAACGCCACAACGCAAACGCCGCAACGCATAACGCATAACGATAACGCATACCCATAACGATAACCCAAACCGCAACCCAAGCAAACGCAAACGCATAACGTAACGCATAACGCATAACCGCGCAAACGCAACCAACGCATAACGCAAACGCATAACCCAACGCATAACGCAACCAAACGCGAACGCATAACCCAAACCAAAACGCAAACCAACCGCATAACCAAACGCAAACGCATAACGCATAACGCATAACGCCGCGCAACGCATAACGATAACGCATAAAGCATAACGCACACGCAACGCATACCGCATAACGCCGCAAACGATCGCAAACGCCAAATAACGCAACGCGCAACCGCAACGCCATAACGAAAACGATAACCGCAACGCAAACGCATACGCATAACGCAACGCATAACGCATAACGCCAACGCATAACGATAACCAAACGCAAACCATAACATAACGCATAACGCATAACGCATAAAACGCATAACGCAAACGCAAACCATAACCATAACGCAAACGCACGCAACGCATACGCATGAATGACGCAACGCCATAACGTATAACGCATACCCATAACGATAACGCTAACGCATACCCATAAATAACGAATAACAAAACGCAAAACCCACGCCAAACGCATAACGCATAACGCCAACGCAAACGCAAACGCAACGCACAACGCCCATAACGCAAAGAAACGCAAACGCATAACGCAAACGCAAACGCAACGCAAACGCATAACGCATAACGCAAACCGCAACGCAAAAACGAAACCAAACAAACGCATAACGCAAACAAACGCATAACCCCCGCCCAACGCATAACCAACCAAACCATAACGCATAACGCATAACGCCAAACCCAAACGCATAAACACCACAAACGCAAAAATAACGCAAACGCATAACGCAACGCATAACCATAACGCATAACGCATAACGCAAACGCCAAACCAAACGCAAACGCATAACGCCGCAAACGCATAAAACGCAAACGCATAACGCATAACCCAACGCATAACGCGCAAACGCCCAAATAACGCGCAACGCCGCAACGCAAAACGCAAACCATAACGCAAAACGCCCCCCAAACGCGCCGCATAACGCAAACCAAAGCAAAACCAACCAATACACAAACCAAACGCAAAGCGCAAAACGCAAACGCAAAATCAAAAACCAAAACCACGAAAACCAAACCAAAACGAAAACGCAAAACGAAACGCAAACCGCATAACGCAAACCAACCAACGCAACCAAACCATAACGCAAAACCAAACCAAAACGCAAACCAAAAAAACGCAAACTAACCAAAATAAAAACGCAAACGCAAACGCAAACCGCAACCTAAAACAACCTAAAACTAAACCAAACCAAAACGCATAACGAATAAACCAAAACCCAACCCAACCCAAAATCCAAAACCAACAAAACGAACGAAAAAACCATAACCCGCAAACCAAAAACCCACCAAAGAAAACCAAAACCGCAAAAAAACGCCCATAAAACGAAAAACCATAAAACCAAAACCAAACCAAATAAAAAGCAAAAACCCCAAAAACGCAAACGCAAAACGCAAAAAAACCAAACGCCCAAAAAAAGCAAAAACCAAAACGCAAACAAACCATGAAAAAGCAACGCAAACCAAACCATAACGCAAAACGCAAACAAACCGCAACCCAAACGCGTAAAAACAAACCCAAAAACCAAAAACGCAAAAACGAAAAACGCAAAACGCGCAAAACACCAAACCAAACGCAAAACCAAAGCACAAAGAAACAAAACCCAAAAACCAAACAACCCAAAGAAAGCAAAACCCACACAAAACAAACCAAACCACAAAACCAAACATAACCCAAAACACAAAAAAACAAACAAACGAAATCAAACGCAAAACGCCAACCCAAAACGCAAGCAAACCAAACCAACCAAAAAGAAACCCAAACAAAACAAACAACCCAAAACCAAAACCAAAACAAAACGCAAACGCAAAAACCAAACCCAAAGCAAAAGCCAAACGCATAACCAAACCAAAGCAAAACCCAAAAGAAACAAAACCAAAAGCAAACACCAAAACAAAAAGCCAAAACCAAAAATAAGCAACGAAAAATAAACCAAACCCAAAACCAAAAAAAAAGCAAAAAAACGCAAACGCTAAAAAAACGCAAAGCAAAACGCAAAAAAAACGCAAACGCCAAAACCCCAAAAACAAAACGCAAAAAAATAAAATAAAAACGAAAAAAAACAAACCCAAAACCAAACAAAACCCAAAAAAAGCAAACAAAAAAACAACCAAAACAAAATAAAACCAAAACCAAAGGCAAACAAACCAAAAAAAACGAAAACCAAAAAACCAAAGCAAACCGAAACCAAAACCAAACAAAACAAAACAAAAAACCAAAACACAAATAAAAACCAAACAAAGAAAACAAACGCATGCAAACAAAAAAACCAAAACACAAGCAAAAAACCAAAACGCAAAAGAAAAAACAAAAAAACAAAACACAAAACGCAACACAAAAAACCAAAACGCAAAACCAACAAAAAAAAACCCAAAACACCCAAACGAAAAAAAAGAAACCAAAACCAAAAACCCAAAACGCAAACCAACGCAAAACCAAAAAAAAAACCCAAAATAAAAAAACCAAACGCAAAAAACCAAACCAAAAGCAAACGCAAACAAAAAAATAAATAAAAAACCAAACGCAAAAACCAAAACCCAAAAAAACAAAAACCAAAAACCAAAACGTAAACAACCAAAAACCCAACAAAACCAAAAAGGCAAACCAACGCAAAACAAACCAAAACAAACAAAAAACAAAACAAAAAACAAAACGAAACAAAAACAAAAAAACCAAAACCAAACCAAACAAAACGCAAAACCAAACAAACCAAAAACAAAAGCAAAACCAAAAAACCAACACAAAACGCAAAAGAAACAACAAAACCAAAACGCAAAAAGCAAAAATAAAACAAAACCAAAACGCAAAACGCAAAAAAACGCAAAACCAAAACGCAAAAAAGCCAACCAACGCAAAACGCAAAAAAACAAACCAAACAAACAACAAAACGTAAAAACCAAAATAAAACAAAACGAAACCCAAAAACCAAAACCAAACCAAAACCAACGCAAACCAACGCAAACACCAAAAGAAAACGCAAACCAAAAAACAAACCAAACCAAACCAAAAAAAAAAAAACAACCAAACCCAAAACCAAACAAAAAAGGAAACGAAAAACCATAAAAAAAACGCAAAAACAAAAAAACCAAAACCAAAACGCAAAACCAAAAAAACGAAAACAAAAACACAAAACAAAAAACCAAACGAAAACATAAAACCAAAACCAAAACAAAACCAAAAAAAAAAAAAAAACGCAAAAAAACCAAACCAAAACGAAAACAAAAACAAATAAAATAACAAAAACAAAACAAAAGAAACCAAAACCCGGCAAAACCAAAACAAAACGCAAAAACGCAAAAAAACCCAACAAACAAACGCAAAACAAAACGCAACAAACCGCAAAACCAAAACGCAAACGCAAAATGCAAAACGCAAACGAAAAAAACGAAACGCAAACGCAAAAAACAAAACGAAACCAAACGCAAAACTAACCAAAAACGCAAACCAAAAGAAACGAAACCAAAAAAACCCAAACGCAAACCAAAACAAAAAACCAAAACCAAAAAAACCAACCCAAAAAACCCAAACAAAAAAAACAAAACCAAATCACAAAAAAACCAAAAAAAAGCAAAAACCAAAACGCAAAAAAAAAAAACAAAAAACCAAAAAAAAAACCAAAACGAAAAAAAAAAAAAGAAAACCAAAAACAAAACCAAAACAAACAAACAAAACGCAAAAAAAAACAAAACCAAAAACACCCAAAAACCAAAAAGAAAAAAAAAAGAAACGCAAACGCAAAAACAAAACAAACCAAAACCAAAACAAAGAAACAAAACCAAACGCAAACAAAAACCATAAAAACCAAAAAAAAGCAAACCAAAATCAAAAAAACCAAAGAAAACCAAACGCAAAACCAAAAAAGCAAAACCAAACAAACAAAACGAAAAACCCAAAACCAATAAAAGCAAAACCTAAAACGCAAACATAAAAAAAAGCAAAAACCCAACCGAAAAACCAAAAACCAAAGCAAAACGAAACGCAAAACCAAACGCAAAAACGCAAACCAAACCCGCAAACGCCCAAACGAAAAAAAAACAAAAGCAAAAAAGGAAAAACGCAAACCAAGCAAACGTGAAACGCAAACGCAAAACCCCGCAAAACAAACCCAAAACCAATACAAACCAAACGAAAACGCAAAACAAAACCAAACCAAAAAAAAAAACCAAAACAAAAACGCAAAACGCGGCAACGCAAACCACAAATAACCAAACATAACCAAACGCATAACCAAAACCAAAACCAACGCAAAACGCAAAAACCGCAAACGCAAAACGCAAACTAAAACAAAAACGAAACATACGCAAAACAAACGCAAAACATAAAAACCGCAAAACGCAACGCATAACCCGCAACGCCGCAACGCATAACGCGCACCAAACGCAACGCTAAAACGGCATAACGCAAACGCATAACGCATAACGAAAACCAAAGATAACCATAAAACGAAACGCAAACCCAAGCAAAACATAACCGCAAGCAAAAAACGCAACCATAAAAACCAACCAAAAGCAACAAACCAAACGCCCGCATAACGCCCGCAAAAACGCAACGCAAACGCCCGCAACGCATAACGCAACCGAACGCAAACAAACCAAAACCAAACCGGAACCAAAGCAACCAAACCCAAACCCAAACCAAAACGAAACGCAAGGTGCCGCAAAAACGCAAACCAAAACAAAACCAAAAAACCAAACGAAACCCCAAAACCAAACCAAAGCCCCGCAAACCCAATACAAAAAACCTAAACCAAAATGGAACGCAAAACCAAAAAAAGGCAAAAACCAAAACTAAAAAACAAAAAGAAAACCAAAGCAAAACGCAAACCAAAAAACAAAAACAAACGAAAATAAACGAAAACAAAAAACCAAAAACGCAAAAATGCAAAACGGCAAAACGCAAAAACTCAAAACACGAAACGCAAAGCGCAAAACGCAAGATGCAAAACGCAAACCACAATACGTACAACGCAAAACTTATAACGCAAATCGCATAACGCAAAACACAAAACAACATGCAAAACGCAAAACTATACGTAAAAAACAAAACGTAAAACGCACACCGCAAAACGCAAAACGTAAAACAAAAAACGCCAAACGGAATAACGCAAAATGCAAAACGCAAGACGCAAAACGCAAAATGCAAAACGCAAAACGCAAAACGCAAAACTCATGACGAAAAACGCAAAACGCAAAACGCAAAAAGCAAAACGCAAAACGGAAATCACAAAACGCAAAACGCAAAACGCAAAACACAAAACGCGAAACGCAAAACGCAAAACACAAAACGCGAAACGCAAAATGCAAAACGCAAAACGTAAACGCAAACCGAAGTAAACGCAAAACCTAAAGCAAAACGCAAACACAAAATGGATAACGTAAAACCCATAAGGCAAATCCCATAACGCAAAGAAAAAACCCAAAATGCAAATCGCAAAACTCAAAACATAAAATGCAAAAGAAAAGCAAAACAGCAAAACCAAACCAAAACGCAAACGCAAAAATGCAAAAAAACGTAAACGCAAAAAAATACAAAACGCAAAACACAAGACGTAAAAGCAAAACGCAAAAAGTAAAATGCAAAACCCAGAAGACAAAACCCAAAACACAAAACGCAACACGGAAAACACAATATCCAAAACGCAAACGCATAACGCAAAACACAAAACACAAATCATCAAAAACCAAAACAAAAAAAAGTAAAACGCAAAACGCAAAACGCAAAACGCAAAAGGCAAAACGCAATACAACATACCTAAACACAAAACGCAAGAAGTAAAACGCAAAACCCAAAGCGCAAAACGCAAACACAAAATGGATAACGTAAACGCATAAGGCAAACTCAAACGCAAAACACAAAACCCAAAATAAACGTAAAACGCAACACGGAAAACACAAAGCAAAACGAAACGAAACGCAAAAGAAAACAAAACACAAAAACGCAAACGAAAAACTTGCAAAACGCAAAACGCAAAACTCAAAACGCAAAATGCAAATCGCAACTCTAAAAACGTAAAATGCAAAACGAAAAAGGTATAACGCAAAACAAAAAAGGTAAAATGCAAAACGCGTAACGCATAACGCATAACGCAAAACGCAAAATGCAAAACGCAAAACGTAAAACGCAAAACGCAAAACGCAAAATACAAATCGCTCAACTCAAAACGCAAAACGCAAAACGCAAAACGCAAAACTCAAAACGCAAAACACAAAACGCGAAACGCAAAATGCAAAACGCAAAACAAAAACGTAAACGCAAAACGCAAAATGTAAAACGCAAAACGCAAAACGCTAAACAAAACGCAAGAAGTAAAACGCAAAACCAAGGGCAAAACGCAAACACAAAATGGATAACGTAAAACCCATAAGGCAAATCTCATAACGCAAAACACAAAACCCAAAATGCAAATCGCAAAACTCAAAACACAAAACGCAAAACGTAAAACGCAACACGGAAAACACAATATGCAAAACGCCAAACGCATGAGGCATAACGCAAAACGCAAAATGCAGGACACAAAACGCAACACGAAAAACAATATGCAAAACGCAAAACGCATAACGCATAACGCAAAACGCAAAACTCAAAACGCAAAAGGCAAATCGCAACTCTAAAAATGTAAAATGCAAAACGAAAAAAGTTTAACGCAAAACACAAAAGGCAAAACACAAATCACCAAAAATCAAAACAAAAAAGGTAAAATGCAAAACGCGTAACGCATAACGCATAACGCAAAACGCAAAATGCAAAACGCAAAACGTAAAACGGAAAACGCAAAACGCAAAATACAAATCGCTCAACTCAAAACCCAAAACGCAAAACGCAAAACACAAAACGCAAAACAAAAAACGTAAACGCAAAACGCAAAACGTAAAACGCAAAACGCAAAACGCTAAACAAAACGCAAGAAGTAAAACGCAAAACCCAAAGGGCAAAACGCAAACAAAATGGATAACGTAAAACCCATAAGGCAAATCTCATAACGCAAACACAAAACCCAAAATGCAAATCGCAAAACTCAAAGCACAAAACGCAAAACGGAAAACACAATATGCAAAACGCCAAACGCATAAGGCATAACGCAAAACGCAAAATGCAGGACACAAAACGCAACACGAAAAACAATATGCAAAACGCAAAACGCAAAACGCATAACGCAAAACGCAACATGCAAAACTCAAAACGCAAAATGCAAATCGCAACTCTAAAAACGTAAAATGCAAAACGAAAAAAGTATAACGCAAAACACAAAAGGCAAAACACAAATCACCAAAAATCAAAACAAAAAAGGTTAAATGCAAAACGCGTAACGCATAACGCATAACGCAAAACGCAAATAAAACGATAAAACGGAAAACGCAAAACGCAAAATACAAATCGCTCAACTCAAAACGCAAAACGCAAAACACAAAACGCAAAATGCAAAACTCAAAACAAAAAACGTAAACGCAAAACGCAAAACGCTAAACAAAACGCAAGAAGTAAAACGCAAAACCCAAAGGGCAAAACGCAAACACAAAATGGATAACGTAAAACCCATAAGGCAAATCTCATAACGCAAAACACAAAACCCAAAATGCAAATCGCAAAACTCAAAGCACAAAACGCAAAACGTAAAACGCAACACGGAAAACACAATATGCAAAACGCCAAACGCATAAGGCATAACGCAAAACGCAAAATGCAGGACACAAAACGCAACACGAAAAACAATATGCAAAACGCAAAACGCATAACGCATAACTCAAAACGCAAAATGCAAATCGCAACTCTAAAAACGTAAAATGCAAAACGCAAAACGCAAAACAAAACGCAAAACAAAACCCAAACGCAAAACGCAAAACTCAAAACGCAAAACGCAAAACAAAACGCATAACGCAAAACCCAAAACGTAAAACGCAAAACGCATAATGAAAAATGCGAAAGCAAAATACAATACACAAAGCGTAAACCACATAAATTCATAATATTTTAGAACGTAACGGTATAAGTTTTTGTTTTTCGACGCTAAGATGACAGATTCTGACGATATACCCGCCAATAAGTCACTTTATTACATAGCGAACCGGAAAGTAATATACATAGAGATGTGAGTGCCATTTAGATGTAAAACAATTACCTACTGTAATTACCATTTTCAAGGTTTTCTTTATTCTGTTTTTCGTTTGCTCCTATTCAAGATAAATATTTTAATGCAATTAACCAAATAAAAAGAATTTCCAATTTATTATTGGATAAAGAACTTCAATTGCTTATCAAAACAGCAACCTTGATCTCACCATACAATTACCAATTAATGTTCTCATGAGCATAATTGCCGAAACGGAATATTATTAAAGAAATTTTGAAACCAATTATTCCAATTTATTCATAATGATATTTTAAATAAATTAATTAATAATTCACATATAAAGCCTTGGTTGCAGATGATTTCTGCAATTTTAGCAAAATGGTCGGAAAAGTTGAAGCGATCTTCATTTGTTTATTAATTTACTCCGACGGATTGGAATTACGTAAGTCAAATACTTTTAAAATTTATACATTTACTGTATATCTTCAGCATCTGATTTCCAAAAATGTCAGCGCAATGACCCAAATATAAATGATTGTTTGAAGTCTGCGGTACAAGCTGCAATCGCAGTATTATCAAAAGGTAATGTATTATTAAAATGTAATTTTTGTGTATCTGGTAAATTATGTAGGTTTGCCCGAATTTAACTTTGAAAGCATCGAGCCGATTAAGGTGTCAAGTATGACTATTGGTGCAGGAACGGGAGCTGTCCATGTTGTCCAAAATTACAAAAATATTGAAATACACAACGTTGGTTCGGCAAAAGTGGAAAATGTAGAGTAAGTATTGTACTTTCTGTTAAATATTCACAGACCTAATTAGCGTATGCAATAAACGATGTCCATAGAAAATGTATATATTCCGTCCTTTAATAAAAATTATGGTTTTTCCATAATTTGGAGATGATTCTACACATAAGAATGCATAAAATAAGTTGAAATAGTTATAGAATTCATTAACCCTACCAGCACGCACAAATATGCAATTTGGAAATTGTGCAAGTTTTCATACCAATAATAGAAGCTTCAGTTGTCATGCAAAAGTTTTATTTAAATTCAGGATTCCAAGTACTATAACAAACTTTTTATGTTATGTTCAAATTTGCAATAATGTAGGCAACTTCGTTCATTTTCGTGTCATGTAAATTGCATACCTTATTGGTTGAGAAATATGCATTAAAATTATCTTCGTACTGTTGCGCTTACAGTTTGGGCAGGTCATGCGCAATGATTTAATTAGCATCGTTTTTGGTAGATGATTGAAAGCGAGAAGTGCATCCATTTTGTTCTCTTAAATATTTTGTTAAAAAGCGCTGTACAGCTTTTACAGTAAGAGCTGTTTGAACCTATTTTGCATTTCTTGAGATGTTTACCTTTTTAGGCACTTTAATTTTTACGGTAACTTTTCCTTTTGGCGTATTTTCATTGTACAGCTAAGTTTGCGGTTAATTGTACGCTATACGTTTCAATTGATCGAGGGTGATGCGTGAAAGTTTGTTGCTATGCAGAAGAATTATAAACAAATGGTACCTTAACCCGTTTAAACTAACCAGGTTTGGCTGCTTTCTAAATTAATTTACATATTTGGGATCAACAAGTATCAAAACCCTGTTATATTTCCATTTCAAGAATTATTGCACAACCAAATTTGAAAGCGTGTATTCAGCAGCATTTAGTTATCAGTAACAGTATAACAGTGACAACCAAAATGTAAACGTACTGCAGGTATTTCATTTCTAAGCATTAATTCATAATTAATTTTTAAGTTAATCCAGATTTACTAACATTAGTATTTAGATTTTCTACTTTATAACTTGATTTGAACAGATATACATATATATATATATATATATATATATATATATATATATATATATATATATATATATATATATATATATAAACCTTAGTTATAGTTTTAGTTTTAAATTTATTACATTTAACTTGTTTTCCATAAAATAAGTTGGCGTCCGAGATTTTTAAATATTTATTTACCGGTTGAAGCTATGTCAATGTTGGAAAGCGAACATATCTAATCACAATTTAATCTCCGACTGACTAAAAGACTCAAAATCTAGTAGTCATGAGAAGTATGAATAATCTTGAGGGTGAATTAATAACCACAACACACCCTTATTTCGTCCTTTTTTTTTAAATAGTACAGTATTAACTGCCATTATTGCATGAATTTGCTTGTAGTTCTTTTGTAGCTTTTAGATATGGTTTCCTTACTCTTCATAATTGGTTGCTATAGTTGTTACAAGAAAACGGTACGGCTAAGAAATTGTTTAGCGTTATATGATTTCGATTCATTCGTCACATTTTCTTTTATTTCACCTATGGATACGAAGCGCTACAGGGTGCCATACACGAGAAGACGATGCTTGTTGGATGTTATTTACTGCGTGTTTTGTCAAATAATCGACCACACTGCGTTCTTCGTGAGAGGGAGCGTTATCATTGTGCAAAATCCAAAAGTTGTTTTTCCATAATTCTGGTTATCTTCTATGCACAGCATGTCTAAAGCGCCTGATTACGACCAGGTGACTTGATAACCAAACAAAACTTGGAGCATAGCCTTGATTTTTGATTAACTTTGACGCACATTCTGGTTTTGGTTCATCTTGATATCGCCAGTCGTATGATAATTGGCTCGGTTCGACATCATATTCGTAAACCCTTGTTTCGTGACCAGTAATTCACACATGGTAGGATCTTTTATTATCTCTGAACTTATTTCCTCCGCCACTACCTTTCGGAACTGTTTCTTAACTAAATTCAGGTATTTTGGCGCAGGTCGTGGTGTATGTGTTTCAAATATACACCACAATGCACGATTTTGAGTTCACCAGCTATCTCTTAGGTTTGCATGACGGTTTTCGAGCACGATTTCTTTAACTTTTCCGTTGTCATCATCTGCTGTATGTCGAAAGATGTACACTATGAGATGCAGCTTTAATTTTATGAGACCTACTTTGAATGACGATTACCACTCGTATGCCTTTGTTTTCAAGAAATCGGAGTCAACGTAGGCTTTTTGCAGCATTTTCAATGCACTGTTACAAGAAATTTCGTTGGAAACACTTCACACAAATTTTTTACTCAATATTTTTTGCATTTTGAAATACGACGATGTCCATATAGTGAATTGATATAAACAGATACCACGACATGGCGCTTACGTTTAACTGAAGTGTCGGGGAAAGGTTTACCATCATGGAAGAAAAATATCTTTTCGAATCAGGTAATTATTTAAGTTGCAATTTCCCGGACCTTTTTGATCATAGCAATATACCACTAAACACATTACATAAATTAATTTTTTTGGTTGGATAAGCTTAAGGTATAGACTTCAAATTGGTATTTGTTACAACTTTTGACATACTAATTTACCTCAATTTTTTAGGGCAGTAATCACCGACGATGAATTTAAGGTAACATGTGATTTAAGCATACCAGATGTTTACCTGACCGCAGAGTACAACCTGAATGGCCACATATTTGTGGTGCCAATTGTAGGCGAAGGTGATACCACCATAAAGCTTAGTAAGTGTTTACTTATCTATAAGGATTAAAGAAATTAGTCGTTTTCTATTTAAAGAAAATACAAAGGTCATATTGGAAACTATTGGTGAAATGTATGAAAAAGAAGGAGAGAAACATGTGGAAATTACGACATTTAACGTTACTTTAAATCCTGAAAAAATAGAATTTGATTTCAAAAACCTTTTTAATGGTGACCAAACGTTGGAATTGGAAATTAATAATTTGCTTAATGAAAATTGGTATGAAATTTTTATGGATGTCAAAGCTGGATACGAACAAACTTTTGGAGCTGTTTTTAAAAGATTGGCTAACTTAATTTTTACAAACGTGGCGTATGCAGATATATTTGAATATCATAATTAAATTATTAACAGTGATTTGTACTAAGGGTTGGAGTTGTAATTGTTTAATAATGAAACATGATCAATTTTCTGATTAATTATTTTCCCTCGGCGATCATCAGCTCCTTTCTAGTTGATGAAGGGACTATGTTACTTTTAGAGGTGTCGTTTTTTTTTACAAATTTTCCGCTGCTTGTTATACTCGATATAACCTCACATCAACATGCTTATAGAAACGTACAGAAACAACACTAAACTATTTTTGGACCGGACAAGTTAATATACTATATGTACTTACCTTACTACAAAGTACATAGGTTAGGTGACGTACAACCCGGAATAAGCAATTTTGAAGAACAACGACATTTATTTAGATGTTAAACCTAGTAATTTTCTTCCGTTGGCATTAAACTTTGAAATGTGAAATTGCGATAAATCCATATATTTGTTATGGTACGTTTTATCCATAAAACTTTATAAACGTTCTGTATTTTGTCACGTGTGGTTAAAATTTACCGTAGATCCTTTTTTTCCTCGAACTTTGGGATATTTAAAAGGTTATATGTAGGAATTGCAGAAGGAAGTTCTGTACTATATCATTATAGATTATTGAAAATTTGAGTATAAATTTTGGAAGCACTAATTTATTTAAACGTTTTTCTTTGTTTGGTGATGCTTGGATTTATTACAAACTGTAGTAGGATTTAGCACCCAGTTTTGTGTGAATGATATATACATTTTTGGTTTGTTTGTTTGTAAATAGATTGAAGTTTTTAAATTACGATTAGGTTCCACGCTTTGACGTTTGTAAAATAGGAAAAGGAATTTAACATTTCTGGTAAATAATGGATAATCCTTCTTTTAAGGTAATAGTTAATTTACAGTTCAGTTTGAGTAGAAATTACGTCATTGGAAATACCTTCTTTGTAATTAAAATTACTTCAGGAAGCGTAGCTTTGCAGATTTGAAACATTGGCGGGAAGCCATTTTGATAAATTGATTTAAGAACACAAAAATTGTGGTTTGGAGTCAATTTTCCATCGCTTACAGGTGACGAACCAGATAATGTTGCATTATTACTTTGTTCGAAGTGCCTTAAATGCGAAGTCTGTTCAACCCGTAAGGGAGTCGTAGTCAAGATGTAGAAGAAACAGGTTTGGGCGCTGAAAGCGAGACATGATTTGAGTGGGGATATTTGAAGCTGCCGTAGGGAGAATTTTGCCCGTTCACCCTTTTGGGGATTTGAAAGAGTATTCAGCTAACCAGAAACATTATTGTGTTGTGTATCGATAGTCGGAAGTGACATTTGTGTGGGTCCATCGAGGAGGATTAGTGTTAAAGTTAGTAACATATCCTCATTCTTGGTACAAAATAGCGTTTTCTTGCAGATTCTTGCATCGTAAGTTCAGTGTAATCACTAGGTACATTCGCGCGCACAGCTGTTCAGACATATGAAAGAAATTGCAGTGAGTATAAATTTTCGATTTAATAAAATTTGTGGATTGATACGTGTAAAACTCGGTTGATGAATTTATGGTCTTTAAGTTACGACTCACTTTGTATGTTGTTGGAAAATGGCAACATTGCACTAAAAATCGTGTTAAATTTAAACTGTTGCAAACATGTGATTACTTTAAAATTTTGGATTGGTGAAAATAATCAGGCTATTGTTCTTTTGGTTTTCTGGTACCTTCAGATAAGAAGGAAAACGCCATTTTGGGTAAAATGCGTAGTGTGAAGCACATGTAAAATTTGGAAAAGGTGTTCCTAAAAATTGGATTGAATTGTTCAAGAAAATTTTTAAGTCAGCCTGTTGCTGGTTTTATTCTTTTTCCATATAAATAAGTCCTGTTGGGGACTTCGAATTTAGTTCGGCTTTAATTTTTTTTGGTTGCTTCTGCTACACTTTGGCTTCGATCAAGAGGTTCTTTTTGGTCCTTTACACATTCACTCAAGATTAACATATCTCGTGCTTCCATAAGGAATAATTAAACCGTTTCTGACAGCACATTTGGATATTATTCGTCCGAGGTGTGAAATATTACTTATGGGTCTTCGAGCCTGAATGGAAACCATCTACGATTACTCCTTCTCCTAATATCTTCCGAATTAACAGAAGAAATCTACGTTACACCTACGACTAGGTTCTGATAAGTATTATTGTTACACAGACACAATTTTACCTATGGTGAGTGACTTTTGATTGTTTTTCTGTATAACGAGGCTTTCGTTAACTGTACTTTACTGAAAGTTTTATAACCATTACATTACTGTGCTACTACTTGTATTAGTGTGTTTCTGCAATTATCTTAATCTTGAAATTAATGCTTATGCTTTATTATTTAAACATTTTCGGAGTAATCGAGAGTAATACTATATATACATTTGTACCTGTAAAAGATAAATTGGGTTATTCCAAAGTTTTGCTTATACTTACCTTTAACTTTGCAATAGAATTTATATATTATCTATTTACTTTTCTTGTATACTGGCTTTGTTCTGCTAAACAACCGTAATTGTAAAACGGTTAGAATTACCTGTGTTTACTGTACATGCAACCAGCTGTTTGTTCACTGAATGCTGCTCGTTGAGTTTAAATATACAATGTATGTCATAAGATTATGCTAACTGCTGGGGTTTCAATTACTGTGTAATTCAACGGAATAGTTATTTACTATCATTGGGGTTGTATAACATTTATTATTTTTTTTCTTTCGGATTACAATTTTAATCGTTGTTTATTATAAAACTGTCTGAAGTAGGAGTCACTAATTTGGATTTTTTTTTTGGTAGCTTTATGCTTACTTGCCAACTTGGTAATCAACTTGGCCTTCCAAAAATTTTTTCTAAATGCTTTACGCTTATTATTTTGTCTGTAATGATCATGTTAACTAAATTTAATAATATTTTGTGCTTACATAAGTAAACAACTGGGTAGACATCTAGTGCTAATTTTCGCTTTATATTCGGGGTTTAATTGCGTCCGGTTGATTGGAAACCGATAAACTAATCCGACGTAGAGCTCTTCGTGGAATATCGGGTTACAAGATTTAAATTTCGGATAAAATATATATATATATATATATATATATATATATATATATGTTTGGGTATCCTTTTCTTTTAGGGTCAACGCTAGATGCCGAACCGTATGGGGTCTGTGTAGGTACATTTTTAAGTAATAAATAATTTTGTTGAAAGGTAAGTTGATTACTGCGGATTCATGTGGTAGTTATATTATTAAGTATAGTATTATTTATTGTTGTATGGGTAATATTTCCTTACGAAATTGTATTTATGTCAGCGAGTTGTCGCTCCATCACGTTCTGTTTTGGGTAAAGGTTTACGGATTTAAATTATTATTTATACCAGTTGTACTATTTCATTTTGGGTATATTAAAAGTGATGTTAAACGATTGTAAGCTCTTTCATTAATCCTGTGATCTACGATCAAATTCCTAACCAGTTCCTCATCCATGTGGACTTAGTTCACCATTTTCTTTTAGCTGTCTCTTTTGTCCTATGTGGCCGTAGCCCTTTTCTTGATAGAGGGGCGATAAAGAAGTCAATCAAGTGGTGCCCTTTTTTAAACTTTATGTATTTCCTTTCTCCTGCCAAAACGCCCATGCATCCAAGTGCTGAACCGACCGACTGAGCTTCCGGCTAATTCCTCTTTTCCTTGTTACGGCACCTTGGTCACCAATTTCTACCAATATCCTTTTGTGCACGTAACAAAGAAAGATTGGCGCCCAACGTGGGGCGATTTGTTTTGGTGAATATTCTTTATGTGTAACATTACTCATACTTTTAATCAGTACCTTATACTTTAAGATTTTGTCCTTATACTTTAATATTTTTGTATCCTTTACTCCTTTTCTCTACGATAGTTTAACCCAACTTAGTTTAAAATTTAATTGATCAGTTTAACGCTGTAGCTTTAATTGGTATTTACTTTAATAAATTTAGACTCACGTTCATATAAGTTAGACTTTAATATGGCTATTATTTGGAAAATAGATGTTAATCGATTACTAAGAGCTTCAATACGAATTATCTTCAAGGGGTTTTCATGCGACGTTTCTGTGAACAGTTACGTAAATCAGTTCGTAGTGCATTAGTACTAGACGGGGATCAAACTCTTTCGACTGTAGCTTATACTATTGCGTGTGATGTTGATCTATCGGCTATACGAAAAGCTAATGAAGAGCTTTCTACTATTCTAACCTCTTTTTCGGGTGACATTTCTACACCGGTTGCTAAACGTTTGATTACACTTTGGGTACATACTCATCGTCGTTGTACTCTGACGAAAGTGGATACTCCGGATGAAGTAACTGTAAAAAATGAATTTCTTCTCTCACTTCAAAATTATCGCGCTGAAGTAGAGGCTATGTATCGCAGGTGGAAACATCCTGCTACGGTTAGTTTCACACAAGTACCTTCTTCTAGTCCAAAGGTTACACCAATTAGTAGTTCGGAAGGTGAACCTGATTTTATTTCTTCTGATTCGGATGACTTGGATGCGTTACCTATTCCAGGTGTTAATACGTCTACACCAGTAGCTTCGCGGAAATACTATGCGGTTGCGAAATTAAACTTAACTTTTCTGGGGAAACTTCTTCGTCACTTCTTGAATTTTTGACACGGGTGGAAGAACTCGCTTCTGCTAGGGGACTTACTAATTCATACCTTTACGCTGCTTGTCCAGAACTTTTGACGGGCAAGGCCTTATTACTATACAGGGCACATAAGGAATCCTTAACCTCTTGGGAAGATGTGGTAGCATTTTTAAAATCAGAATTTATTCCAATTAACTATGATGAACGACTGTTGGAAGAAATTAAAGCTCGTACTATGGGTCCTTTAGAATCGATTGGTATATATGTAGCTACTATGCAATGTTTATTTCAACGCTTACTTCTACCTCTTTCTCCGGAACGACAACTTGAGATTGTCCGACGTAATATTTCTCCGTTCTATCAAACTTCTTTAGCTTTAACAGATATAACTTCTTTGGCACAACTTATCACTTTGGGCAAAAAGCTCGAACATAATAAATATTCTATTGAAACTTTTAGACCTCCTCCTTCTCGTCGTACTTCCAAATTATTAGAATTTAGCATATGTAGATTCTGCTAGTGATGCATCAACTTCGTCTAATATTCGTAAACCTACTCCTTACGTTGTTCATACCTTATCTACTCCTTCATCTCCTAATTTACGTTGCTGGAATTGTCAAAAACGAGGACATACTTCTCCTAAATGTTCAGAACCACAGAATAAGCATTGTTATGGTTGCGGTAAACCAGGGGTTACCAGACCAAATTGTCCTAAATGTAATTCTCGTCAGGGAAACTAATATTAGAGGCTTCTGACCGAGTAGAAGACTCTCTTATACCTACAATCTCGGATACTCCTTTTTCGGGTCTTACTGACCAACAACGTTTTCTTCTTGACTTTATATTCTCTAGTGTTCGTAACGACGAACGATCTTACCTTAATGTCTCCATTCTTGGACAAATGTTTAAAGGTCTTCTGGATAGTGGATCCTCACGGACCATACTAGGCATGGATGGATGGAATTCTTTACGACGTTTACATATTTCCCTTTTGACAGACAAATCTCCTTTATTTTGTTCAGTGGCTAATGGTGGCAAATGTCAGATTCTAGGTCATGTTCCTCTTCCGATCACGGTGGAAGATAAAACTGTAGTTATTGATGTGTTAGTAGTACCAGAAGTTTCTCAACCACTTATTTTGGGTATAGATTTTTGGAGGGCGATTGATTTCGTCCCGGATTTCCGAAAGGGTCATTGGTCTTTTGGACCTACTCCATTATTTGACGCTATAAATACCGAACATTTAAACTCTTTCTCCGAATTATCTTCTTTTGAACAAAACTCACTACAAAATCTTCTGAAGACAGCTTTTCCTTTGGCTTCCGATACACTTGGCTGCACTTCTCTAATAGAGCACAAAATTATTACAGACGCAGAACCTATTAAGCAAAGATATTATCCGTTATCTCCTACTTTACAAATTATCGTCGATAAAGAGCTTGATGATATGTTGGCTATGGGTGTTGTAGAACCTTCGAATAGTCCATGGTCTAGTCCAGTAGTTATGGTACGAAAAAGACAACTCCTACAGATTTTGTATCGATTTTCGCAAAGTCAACGCTGTGACACAAAAGGATGCTTACCCTTTGCCTTATATAACTTCGATTTTGGATCGGTTACGTGACGCTCGCTTCTTATCCAGTTTGGATATTCGTTCTGCTTATTGGCAAATACCTCTTTCTCAAAATTCTAAACCGCTCACTGCTTTTACTGTACCTCATAGAGGCTTATTTCAATTTACTAGAATGCCTTTCGGATTACATAACTCTCCTGCTACTTTTCAAAGATTAATTGATCGTGTTCTCGGTGCTGATCTCGAACCATACTGTTTCGCTTATGTGGATGATATTGTTATTGCTACTCCTACTTTCGAGAAACATTTAGAGGTGCTGACGCAAATTTTCAATCGTTTACGGGAAGCAGGGTTAACTTTAAGACGCGACAAATGTCAATTTTGTCGTCCCGAATTGAAATATCTCGGTTATGTGGTCAACAAAGATGGCTTATTGGTTGATCCGGATAAGATCGCTGCAATTACTTCTATACCTGTTCCTACCTCAGTAACGGAAATTCGTAGATTACTCGGAATGTGTAGTTGGTATCGACGTTTTGTTCCAAATTTTGCTACGCTTACTGCTCCTTTGAGTGCGCTTACTCGAAAAACGCTCCTTTCGTTTGGTCAAATCAATGTCAAGATTCTTTTAACGCTTTAAAAATGTCTCGTATCTGCTCCTATTCTTTCATGTCCTGATTTTTCTTGTCCTCTTACTATACAAACAGATGCTTCAGATTTTGGCCTAGGTGCTGTTTTAAGTCAGACTACTACGGCTGGTGAACAAGTCATTAGTTACATCAGTCGCTCCTTAACTAAAACGGAACGTCATTACTCAACGACAGAGAAAGAATGTTTAGCGGTCTTATGGGCCATTGAAAAATTTCGTCCTTATGTCGAGGCTGCACACTTTTCGGTAATTACTGATCATCATTCTTTAGTATGGCTAAATAAACTTCAAAATCCTTCGGGAAGATTAGCTCGTTGGGCTATTAGGCTTCAACAATACGATTTCGACATCATACACCGAAAAGGTAAAGAACATGTTGTACCTGATGCTCTTTCTCGTTCTGTACCAAAACTTGATACTCTCGTCACTGAACCAACTACTTCACGTATCTCACTACCTATTACTGATCAATGGTATATTTCTATGCGCGAACGCGTAAATTCTTCTCAAAGAAATTTCCTTCCTGGTTTGTTAAAAATGAATTGCTCTTCAAGCGTACTAAAGCTACTTCAACTTCTGATAACTTAGGGGATTGGAAAATGGTTGTTCCAAAGAACCAACGTTCAGAAATTCTTCGTGAATTACATGATTCTCCTACTGCAGGACATTGTGGGGTAACTAAAGCTGTAGCTCGTATCTCCCTTCATTATTATTGGCCAGCCTTACGGGTCGACGTCTCGCGTTACATTCGACGCTGCAATATCTGTGCTGCTCATAAGGTGGAACAACAGACACCGCCAGGATTCTTTGCTCCTGCTATTGTGCCTACCAGGCCATGGCAAGTACTTTGCGCAGATCTCGTAGGACCTCTGCCACGATCCTCCAAAGGTCATTGTTTTATACTTGTGGTAGCAGATTATTTCACTAAATTTCCATGCTTCTTTCCTTTACGTACTGCAACAGCTACTATGGTTACTCGAATTCTAGAAGAACAAATCTTTTTAATGTATTGGTACTCCACAATACATAATCACTGATAATGGGGTACAATTTCGCAGCAAGGAATTTACCAAAGCCTGTGTTCTCGCTATCGTACAAATATTCTATATACTCCAAAATATCACCATAGATCGAATCCGGCTGAACGAATTAACAGAGTTCTAAAACAATGCTCTCTTCTTATATTAGCTCTAATCAGCGTACCTGGGATGTAAATTTACCCAAGATCGGATGCGCTATTCGCTCAGCTAAACATGAAATTACCGGTTACTCTCCTTATTTTGCTTTCTGTGGACGCGAACACGTACTTTATGGTGATCTTTTTCCTGAACCTCTTGACTCTGACTCTCCTATCCTGAACCCTAGTGAAAATACTCCTCCGATACGATCCGACCAGTTCTACAACTCACTTCGCTTGGACATTCTTAAACGTATGAAACGTTCTACTAAACGAGTCCAACAGCGGTATAACTTTCGTCGCCGTCACGTTCGTTATAAAATAGGCGATCTGGTTTGGAAAAGAAATTTCGTTCTCTCCGATGCGTCTCGGTATTTTAATGCCAAGCTCGCACCGAAATTCGTGGGTCCGTGCCGTATAACACGAGTAGTTTCTAATTAGACTTACGCGTTAGACGATGAAACGGGGAAGTCTTTGGGCGTCTATCACGCTAAAGATCTGAAACCGCACGCACCTGTGCGCTCTGCGCCTTCTACTACGTCGTCGGACGGGGATGCTATTGATACTGTGGGTTCGAGGACCAAAGGTACTCTTGTAGGGAGTCCTAAACGCCGCAAGCGGCACAACTAGTCGCTTCGCTACTTCTTTCGGGTGGTTGGTTGGGTTATCTTCGTAGGGGTGGCTATATTTAGGTTACACACTTCTGTCTTTTCGTTCTTCGAGTGTCTCCCTGCTCGAACATCAGAGCCCTTCACTTCCTTCTTTTTATTTCTTTCGGGTGGGTTTCTTAGCACGTCTGTCTCTGTGTGCAATGGTTGGGATTGGGATTTGGTTTGGGTTGGGGGGTTTTTAGGTTGGCGACCCTATAGTTCCGCCGAGGGTTGGGATCGGGGGCGTAATTGCCAAGCATGTTTAGATGAATAAATGAATGTGAGATGATGGCACCCAAATGCCTACCCAAACTCACAATCCTTATCCGCTTTGAGATCCCAACAACTTAGTTTACACCTTTTATTTTATTCCCAGTTCATTTATGTTTTAGTTTTGAGGGCTGTATCGCCTCACGGTATACCTTCTGTTACGCTGCGCGTGTAAAGACTGTACTTAGAGTTTGCTGAGCATAAAGCTGAGCTAATCTTTGGTAGACCGTTCTGGCTTCTACTCTTCTTGCTTCCTTTCATTTCCCCTCTTTGGGAGAATGCTGGGCCTCTCGGGGTATAAGACGCCACACTGCCGTGCCTGCCTGTCCGAGTCCCCTTCTTAGTGGATGAGGGGAGGAGCGGAAGAGGTACAACAATCTGTTCTAGAGCTATTTTCGCCTCTTCTCTTTAGGTAAACTCTTGTGATGCCACTGAGGGTCGCTCTGCCTTTACGAGCACCGAACGACGAGTACGGTTGGAGAACGTAGTAGGTTTGGTTTTTTTTAATTTTATTTTTATTTTAGTTATGACCTAGTACCGGCCGACTGCCGAAGGGCTCAGGTGGGAGTTGGAGCCAGGTGTCCGCTCGTCTGGTATGAATGATTCTTAGGTAGTGACTGTGGTGACTCTTGAGGTAATTACGTCCGCCACGTGTATTTCTGCGTGGTGTCGTTTTAGTCCGCTTTGTACGGGGTTTCGAAATTCTGGGTGGGGTTTTAATTTTGCTAGGGGGGGATTTGATACGTGTAAAACTCGGTTGATGAATTTATGGTCTTTAAGTTACGACTCACTTTGTATGTTGTTGGAAAATGGCAACATTGCACTAAAAATCGTGTTAAATTTAAACTGTTGCAAACATGTGATTACTTTAAAATTTTGGATTGGTGAAAATAATCAGGCTATTGTTCTTTTGGTTTTCTGGTACCTTCAGATAAGAAGGAAAACGCCATTTTGGGTAAAATGCGTAGTGTGAAGCACATGTAAAATTTGGAAAAGGTGTTCCTAAAAATTGGATTGAATTGTTCAAGAAAATTTTAAGTCAGCCTGTTGCTGGTTTTATTCTTTTCCATATAAATAAGTCCTGTTGGGGACTTCGAATTTAGTTCGGCTTTAATTTTTTTGGTTGCTTCTGCTACACATTGGCTTCGATCAAGAGGTTCTTTTTGGTTCTTTACACATTCACTCAAGATTAACATATCTCGTGCTTCCATAAGGAATAATTAAACCGTTTCTGACAGCACATTTGGATATTATTCGTCCGAGGTGTGAAATATTACTTATGGGTCTTCGAGCCTGAATGGAAACCATCTACGATTACTCCTTCTCCTAATATCTTCCGAATTAACAGAAGAAATCTACGTTACACCTACGACTAGGTTCTGATAAGTATTATTGTTACACACAGACACAATTTTACCTATGGTGAGTGACTTTTGATTGTTTTTCTGTATAACGAGGCTTTCGTTAACTGTACTTTACTGAAAGTTTTATAACCATTACATTACTGTGCTACTACTTGTATTAGTGTGTTTCTGCAATTATCTTAATCTTGAAATTAATGCTTATGCTTTATTATTTAAACATTTTCTGAGTAATCGAGAGTAATACTATACATTTGTACCTGTAAAAGATAAATTGGGTTATTCCAAAGTTTTGCTTATACTTACCTTTAACTTTGCAATAGAATTTATATATTATCTATTTACTTTTCTTGTATACTGGCTTTGTTCTGCTAAACAACCGTAATTGTAAAACGGTTAGAATTACCTGTGTTTACTGTGCATGCAACCAGCTGTTTGTTCACTGAATGCTGCTCGTTGAGTTTAAATATACAATGTATGTCATAAGATACGCTAACTGCTGGGGTTTCAATTACTGTGTAATTCAACGGAATAGTTATTTACTATCATTGGGGTTGTATAACATTTATTATTTTTTTCTTTCGGATTACAATTTTAATCGTTGTTTATTATAAAACTGTCTGAAGTAGGAGTTCACTAATTTGATTTTTTTTTTGGTAGCTTTATGCTTACTTGCCAACTTGGTAATCAACTTGGCCTTCCAAAATTTTTTCTAAATGCTTTACGCTTATTATTTTGTCTGTAATGATCATGTTAACTAAATTTAATAATATTTTGTGCTTACATAAGTAAACAACTGGGTAGACATCTAGTGCTAATTTTCGCTTTATACTTCGGGGTTTAATTGCGTCCGGTTGATTGGAAACCGATAAACTAATCCGACGTAGAGCTCTTCGTGGAATATCGGGTTACGATTTAAATTTGGATAAATATATATATATATATATATATATATATATATATATATATATATATATATATATATATATATATATATATATATATATATATATGTTTGGGTATCCTTTTCTTTAGGGTCAACGCTAGATGCCGAACCGTATGAGGTCTGTGTAGGTACATTTGTAAGTAATTAATAATTTGTTGAAAGGTAAGTTGATTACTGCGGATTCATGTGTAGTTATATTATTAAGTATAGTATTATTTATTGTTGTATGGGTAATATTTCCTTACGAAATTGTATTTATGTCAGCGAGTTGTCGCTCCATCACGTTCTGTTTTGGGTAAAGGTTTACGGATTTAAATTATTATTTATACCAGTTGTACTATTTCATTTTGGGTATATTAAAAGTGATGTTAAACGATTGTAAGCTCTTTCATTAATCCTGTGATCTACGATCAAATTCCTAACCAGTTCCTCATCCATGTGGACTTAGTTCACCATTTTCTTTTAGCTGTCTCTTTTGTCCTATGTGGCCGTAGCCCTTTTCTTGATAGAGGGGCGATAAAGAAGTCAATCAAGTGGTGCCCTTTTTTAAACTTTATGTATTTCCTTTCTCCTGCCAAAACGCCCATGCATCCAAGTGCTGAACCGACCGACTGAGCTTCCGGCTAATTCCTCTTTTCCTTGTTACGGCACCTTGGTCACCAATTTCTACCAATATCCTTTTGTGCACGTAACAGGATATAAAGGGCAAAGAAGGTTTTGTAAATAAATTAATGTGTAGATGTATTAAACCACATCATACAGTTATACAATCACTTATTTTCCTCACGAAAGGTGTGTTAATATAATTCAAAAAATAAACGGTTCCTTAAAAGTTGATGACTGTGAAGTTGCTGTATGGGAAGCGGCGCCAGGGAGATCCATAAGAGTTGGCTTTTACAGACCCACTAACTAGAGGGTCAATTATACGAGAAATACCTATACCGCCCTACAAAGGAAAGGGGAGCACTCAGATTGGTCAATTGTTGTAAACGTTAAGTAATTACTTTCATATATTTTATTGTTTTGTTGGTGATTTTAACAAAGTGCTGTTTAATTGTGTTTTTCAGGCGGTTGAATGCGCTTTCTTATGTTTCACTTTAGGCGATTGAGATTGCAATGTATTCACCCGTGATTAATGTCATTCCATTCTGTGCGCTCTTTTAATTTTCCTTTTAGGTGATTATTAGAATTAAGGCACTAAAGTATATAATTTTGTGAATTTGGACACATACAAAATTATACGTGCTTTAACATCTGTATCAATACTTTGATTGCTTAATTTTTTTTTGTCATAATATACAAATAGCGCTAGTGAATTGGGGTATTATTTTGTACTGAATACAAAGGTATATGTGACATCGTTCCTCTGTCATCGCGGATTATTATTTATGTAGTACTAGATTTAAAAGACTCGGCATTTTGATTACGTTCAAGTTACCGAGTGGTTTATTTACTTTACGGTAATGTTGATTTAAGCAACTTTAGAGCGACAATGTTCAATTATTTTTTGTCTGAGATTTAACCTAACGTAGATATAGAATAAATAAGATTCTTGACCGATCAGCTGATCTATTAGCACGTCACACTGCTGTGAACTCGTGCAAACATTTTGTTGTTTTGTAGGGAATATCGGACCGAGGCTGTCAATTTACTGATTCACCTGTTTTTCGACAAAAGGTAGGCAAGTTTTTTTTTGTTTGGAACTTAGCTGTGAACTATTCGCATTTAGGTATTACGACCCCTAAATTGACATTTATAAACATTCTAGCGCCCATACAATTTATGACTTACCCTTATTGTGTCATTATTACCAGCTTTCCTAAACGCAAAATTAGTAACATTGCCATTTTCGCTCGTAACAACTTATAAAAAATTACTTTAAAATTATAAAGTTACAGCCGTTTAACTTTCAAAATAAGCAGCTTTGCATTAAGGTAAGGTTGGGTAAATCAGTCTGGCTTGTTCCAATGTGTCAAATGTGGTACGATCTTGCAAAAGTCTATTAGAGACCGTTTGCACAACAAATTATACTCTGACAAGGGAATATTTCCACTTATACCACACAGCATATTGGTGATCCTGTTTACAACTTGTAGCCGTTTTAGGTAGGGTTGTGTTATCCAAAAATGTAAGGGTGGCAGTAATAAGTGCAAGGTTACAGGACCCGGGTCGATGCTCTCTAGTGGTAGTCTTACTTAAAGCGGTTCGTGTCTTAGATGGGACAAGCTATCGTAAAGTTAAAAAAACTTGGTGGTTTTTGGATAAAATTGTAACCGTATTTATTGGATAACGCAAACCAGGGATAGGTGAAAACTTTAAGCGCGCTTGATAAGATGCGCCTAACCCTTGGATGATCTGGATTACTGTCAATGTGTGCTAAAAATTAAGCTATGGTTTTATAACACCTTTCTGTTAAAGAGGATGCCATGGAAATTAATTTTTATACTTTTTCATGCGGCTCTACTGAGTCGTGGCGAGGCCGAGTCCTTGTATACAGTTTTACAACACAATAAAACTGAAACAGGCATTTATTTAGGATAAATAAAATAAAAACAGAATATAATATTACACAAAATAAAATAAAACTGTAACTGAACTAAAATGTGTCATTTACCTAAATGAAAATTTATTCTGGAGGTGAGCTCCCTGTGGGCCAGGCAACCCTTCTGGCACTATTGTCCTGCTGGTAGGTATTTCCTGGAATGGCAAGTTTTGCTTGTCTGTAATCAAACTAATCAGTGTTTTCCTGATTTTTCTGCTATGTTTGGGGTGTTTTCATTCATGCGAAAGTGTTACGATTACTGTTCTGGATAGTGGAAGTATATGTAAAAATTTAGTGATCAACAGTGATTTTTATTTGATCTTTGGAACTAACTACAATATCGATTTTATCGATTGTATTAAATAGGTGAGTTTTCTTTATTTATTAATATTTAATTAAACAAGTTAATTCTAAATTATTATAAGTTTTGTTAGGAACGAGTAAGTTCAAAACTAAACGTGTAATTAAAAAATATTATTAATAGAATTAATAATAATTTTTAATTACATATTTACTTTTAAACTTATTCGTTCATAATAAAACTTATAATATAGATCTCTAAACTTTCATAACAATCATGTTCGTGCTTATTACTAGCATGTTTGATTAATCTACTACGTGATTTTTATCAAACATATGTAGGGCTACGGCCGTAGCCCGACTGATCTCGTCTGATTGAAAACCATTCATTGTAAAGGTAATTAGGGCAGTCAAATTCTGTTTAGTAGCAGGTTGATCTACATACACCATTTCTTTAGCTCTTCCCCTTAAATAAAAATCCATGGGTGTAAGGTCTGGAGATCTCGGTGGCCATAACCAAGGACCTCGATTACCCCACCAACAAATAATTCATTTGTCTAAGTGGTAGTGTATCAAGAAAATTTTTCACGACATTATTTAAAATCGCAAGATATCATTCCCCTGTTAAATTTTCATCGTACATGTACCACCGTATTAATCATCCAACATCAAGCAGAAAACGTTTATTGAAAACTGAACCTGGTTCTCTACTTCCCATATTAAGTGAGGATTTTGTGCTGCCCAGTAATGTTTATTCTTCCTATTTAAAACACCACGCTGTGATAATTTAGCTTCATCTGTTCAAATAACGTGTTTTAGCAGATCTCCATCAACAGTTCTTCGCAAAATGAAACTAGTCGTGGAAAATCCGCTGGCCTTAGCTTTTGCAATTTTATAAAAGTATACGAATGTTGTTTGTGCAAAACTAGTATGTTTTGAATAAACGAATTGCTTAGTCTTAAATCATTTGCAGCTGATCGAATTGACGAACCTGGGTAAGCGCCAAAATATCCCAACACATTTATTTGATTAACTTCATTTCCAGTCACTGCTCTTGTTCTAAGTCTTGGGGACGCAATATTACCAAAGTCAATACACTTACTTTTCAATTTGCGGAATTGTGTTTCACTTATAGGGGGAAAATCTGGATATTTTACGTTAAATGCGCGAGAAGTACGTTGAATAATTTTCTACTGATTTCCGTGAATTACAAACAAATCGAACATCACCTCATTTAAATAACGATTCATGATTAATACGTTTTATAGAACAAATCACGTCATCGAGCTAGGTTTTGACGTGCTTTGACAGTTAAACACTCAACGATGACAGCATTTAGCCTTTTATTTTCAAAGACTACTTGATATGGGCTGCACATTTTGTAAATAGTAATCAACCTACTCGAAAAAAAATTTAATACGGACAAGCTTAACATATTTCACGACAACATTAGAAAAGAGATTAGCTTTAAATTTACACATTACTTTGGACACACCTTAAATGAGTGACCTCAAAAAGTGTACCATTTCCTATAAAATGAAAATTCACCGATTTAAGGTCAAAAGGGTGGACGTCACTAGTAAAGCTAAATAGTAGAAATAATAGAATTTCTGTCAGTCCCCATAGCAACGCCCAGCTACTGGTAATGATAAATTGAATAAACCTTTAATTTCACATAAAAATGTTTTGCGCAAAAACAATTGATGATTGGGACATGCATAATTAGAGAAAAAATGTTATAAATTAAAGTCTCGATCGACCTCTATAAAGAAAATTGGAAGGTTCCATTAAAAAAATTGCACCGCTATTTGAATTTGGTCAAGTTTACAAATTTACTGCGGCGTCTTCAATAAAATAACATTAACTTGAGGCCATTCACTTGAAACGGAAATTCATTGACTGTCGGATGGTCTTTTTATTTTATTTTTTTGGGCTAAGCCGTTCCAAGTTATGATTTTCCTTATAAACCCTTGCAAGTCGAAATTTTCATAAAAGTTGTAATACCTCGGTAACCATAGCAACTAGGCAAACATAAACTAGGTGAATTATGTAGCAAATCATGCAGAGAATCCAACACCGTTGAGGAAAATATATGGTTCCACTTAAAATGAGGAAGATGATGGCTACTTCGGTACAACCGGAAATACCATGGCGACGAATATATTTTAAAAGGATAGCTCACTTTGTATTGTGGCCGTGTGCCAAATTTTATATATCTAACTTTTAAGGTATCCAAACCCGTCTAATAAATTAAGAAATCACCCGGTATAGTTTTGTTACATAAACTATTTCAACCATTATTCCACAAGTGTGTTAGATAACTAAATATTGATAAAGACTGCGTATTTTTACCAAAACAAATAGCAAATTACAAAGGATTCGCTCCTGAAAATTTAAAATTTGCACCTAATTCTCAGAAAAAAATTATTTTTGTTCAACGCAGTTGTGCTTTATAAGTGACAATTTATCAATTTCATGTATAAATTTATCAAAATATGAAAAAATGACTCTTAAATTAACCAATTCCATTTTGAAATAACAAAGAGCACTTAAAATACAACTTTTTGTACTTACGTAAGCTCAGAAAAAACATGCATGCAATTTATTCATTTCATGTATAAATGCATCAAAATGCTCTTTAAATTAAGCAATTCAATTTTATAAAAACAAACAGCACTTAAAACATGACTTGTTTTTAGTTTATTTTGATCAGGACTCCAAATTTACAATTTTCGATGGAGCGTGGATATTGCTGCTTCAAGAATTGTATGATAATGAACGCAGTTATTTTGTTTTGAAAGCATTTTATGCAGGAGTGAATGCGAACATTCTATATTTATCTTAGTCACCAATTCACATTACAATTTTGAAACTGAATTTGAAAATGTTTGAATGCAATTATGTCATTTGTATTGCATACATACATGGGGTAAAGTTTTCAGACTTACATGCTTCTGGAAACTGTTTTGACTTTTATTTAACGCAAGCTTTTATCACTTTTAACTGTTATATTTTCACACTTTCTCTATATGCATGATATTTTACAATAACCTTCTTAGTGTATTTTTAACTTATCATTTCATATAATTATGAAATTATTTGAAATTAACATTTTATATTCGACACTTACTTAAGGATTCCATTATTTCCTTAACTTATTATAAGTTTTGTTATGAATGAATAAGTTCAAAAGTAAATATATAATTGAAAATTATTATTAATTTTATTAAATACGACTACTACGACTGCTAGGTAAACTTTTTATTTAAGTGTTTAACAAAATTAATAATAATTTTCAATCTCCTTAACTTATTTGTTTTCACTTTTTAACCTTTAAATAAAACAACTGTTAAATAGTTTCACACTTGTTTTCTGTTTCTTTCTTTATATATGTGACAGAGATATTTAATAAGAAATAAAACAATTACACATTTATTTATTTATTATAATCCGTAAATGTATATATAATATGTAAAAAAAATAATTATAATTACACTTAAGTTCCCTATCCTACAAAAACTAAAACTGAACACTACTTTAAACAATAAGAAAACTACTGTCGAACAATTTCCACTTTTTTTTTAGCTTCAGCTAACTCACTGGTTAAACGTTGCACTTTTGACACTTCAGAACTTTCAGAGACTATGTATGTTTACAAAATGTCTTGCAACCACCTAACACTTGTGATTTTAAATTCATGCAGGTTTGTGGGATCCTGCGTTTGGAGGGTAGAGTCTTGAGTTATGGGTGGTTGTGGTGGTGAACCCCTTGGTGTGACTAATTCCAAGTTTTCCCCTCCATATTGCAGTAAATGTGGCTGCAGTAGTGCTGGTGGTGGTGGTGGTGAATGTTTTTATACTCCCATTTTACTAACTAGTATTAACACTTAGGGATATTTTATGCATATATACATATCTAACAAAAATTATTATTATTATTACATCCTAAATTACTACCGACAAAAAATAAATTACATTCTAAAAAAATTACTACTAATAAAAAGAAAACCTAATTACTAACTTACATACAGATAACACACCCATCACACATGAATCCCCTCCAACGTACGCAAAATGCTTTCCGTGTTTTTAGTATTACGACGTACACATTCTAACTCCCGATTTGTCTTAGCCAGTTCTTCGGTAAGTCTTTCGATTCGCTCCATTCCCATCACCTCACTATTAACATAGTCGTTGTAAATTTTACGTAACCACGCAACACTTTTTTTCTTAAACGCCTGCAGGGTTGGTGGTGGGTCCTGCTCTTCGCGCTGAGTAAGGTACTCATCTATTAACAATAAATTTTTACCTCTGTATTGGAGGTTCTGCAGCGGTTGCGGTGTTGCCATCACCGTAGTTGGTGGTGTATGCTGAAACGATAAATAAATGTGGTTGTACTAAATACTCTATGAATTAATAAAGGGAAATAATAATTTTAATGAAATAAAATTATACCTACTGTCCAAATACCTCGAAAAGTCATCCTATACATCGCTATCTGTAATTGAAATAATTGGGATGGGCTCTTCGAAGGGTGCCTGGATTGATTCAGTACCATTCGTTGGTGCTCACACCATGCAATATGCATGGTTTTTCGTTGTTTAATGACAGTTTTGATTTTTTGTTTGCCTAAGCCATGACTAATTATAGGTAATGAAGGAATGAGTACTCAATTAAAACATTATATACATGTAGATCTGTTGACGTTAACAAAATTGCTAGCAAATGGAAGTGGTTGGTTGGTTCAACAAACTGTAAAGAAAGTGGGGTGTATGCATACTTCTGAACTGAAACTCTTGCGACAAGTTATAACCAGTTTGCAACATTTGACCTTGAATATCGGTTTATATGACTATATAAACAGATAAAAATCAGTTTTATACAAGTCAGTACATGGTACTCGTAGCTATAATTGTAATTGTAATTGTAAACCTAAAGTACTTATATAGTTACTTAAATTATAAATTTTTACATATCAGTTGTATAAAATAAAATATTTGCTACATGTCCATTACTGCATAATCGGCAGTCTGTGCTTCATATTTTTGCATTGTTGGATACAGTTTCGAAGGTAACTGTGAGTAAGGTTTTAGCAAGTAGTAGTGATATTGTTAATTTAACAAGAAGTATTATTTCATTGTTGAAAACCAAAAATGAGTTTGTAAAGCACATTAGTATAATTAATACTAATATTAAGCTATTGCAAGATATAATTCAAAATAAAATTTATTTAGAGACATGCGAAAATTTGCTTAAACTCGAAAGTAATTTATCATTACTATAAGAGTTAAACAGTTAAACATTTGCGAAAAACCATCTACTGATTATGATGTAAAAGTTAGGGATCATAACCATTTTACTGGTGCATTTCGGGGAGCATCACATCAGAATTGTAACCTAAACAATAAAGACTCCCACATTCTGCCAGTCGTGCTTCATAATTCGTCAGGTTATGATAGGCATTTCCTCATTAGAGAATTGGCTACTGTTCCCGGTGCGATTTTACTGCTACCCATAAACAAAGAAAGATATATTTCTTTCACGAAAGTAATACAAGGCACTAAAATTAGGTTTAGATTTATTGACTCTTTCAGATTTATGAGTAGTAGTATTGAAAAGTTGTCGGACTATTTGGAAAATAGTAAAAAAATAATTACCCACGCTAATTGTAACAATGCCGAAGAATTTTCGCTACTAGTTTGCAAAGGTATGTTTCCTTGAATATCTCGATACTTGGGATAAATTAACCGAAACCAGACTCCCTCCCAAGGAAGCGTTTCTCAGTCATCTCACTAACGAGGGAATCAATGATGCGAGTTTTGCACATGCAGTTAATGTTTGGAACAGATTTAATATTAAATAGTTAGGGGATTACTCGGATTTGTATCTAAAAACGGACCTTCTATTGTTAGCAGACATTTTCGAAAACCCTCGACAAACTTGTTTAAGTACTTACAAACTTGATCCTCTGCACTATTATACAGCTCCCGGTTTGGCATTCGATGCTATGCTTAAAATTGCCCAAGTACAGTTAGAACTATTTACAGACATTGATATGCTAATGTTTATTGAGAGAAGAATTAGAGATGGTGTGGCTAAGTGTTCTAATCGATATGCTAAAGCTACCAATAAGTACGTGGGGGAAAAATTTGATCCCACTTCCGAAAGTGTGTATTTAATGTACTACGACGTAAATAATTTATATGGAGCCACCATGTCAGAATTTCTATCATTTGGTGATTTTTCTTTTGTTGATAATTTTGAAACTTTAGATTTAATAAACCATCCCGATGATTCGGAAATTGGCTGTATAGTCGAGTGTGATTTAGACTATCCCGTAGACTACATGAGAGTCACAGTGATCTACCAATGAAACCTCAACATATGGTACCATCCGTATCTGATTCCAAAATGAAAAAATTATTGCTTACATTGTACACTACACATAATTGTGTAATACATTACAGAAATTTGAAAGTATATTTAAAATATGGATTAAAGTTGGTAAAAGTACACCGTATATTACGATTTAAACAGTCCCCGTGATTAAAAAAATTTATCGATTTAAATACCACCATGCGCCAGCAATCTCAAAACGCATTTGATAAGAATTTTTATAATTACTGATTAATAGCGTTTTTAGGAAGCTGATGGAAAATATACATAAACATAAGGATATACGTTTAGTAACGAAATGGGAGGGTCGCTATGGTGCTCGGGATTACATAGCAAAACCAAATTTTCATAGTTATACAATATTTGATAATGATATGCTTATCACTCAAATGAATAAGCTAGAAGTATATATCAATAAACCTATATATGCAGGTTTCAGTGTTATAGACGTTTCAAAAGCCTTTTTATACAATTTTCATTACATTTACACGCTACCCAAGTTTTATAATGCTAAGCTCTTGTACATGGATACGGATAGCCTCATATACGCCTTTTCAGTTCCCGGTATCTATGAATGCATTTAAGAGGACATTGATAAATTCGATACATCTGATTATAGCTCCAACGATATTTTTGGAATTCCATTAGTAAATGAAAAAATCCCTGGCTTAATGAAAGATGAAAATCATGGCGCGAATATGTTGGAATTTGTAGGACTTCGTGCAAAAATGTATGCTTACATGGTTGATGAAAAAGTTGTAAAAAATCAAAGGATTCTACCCGCGCAAGCGTCAAACAGATTACGATAAATGATTATAAACATGATTTGTTTGATGGTGACGTAATAAGGCGTTATCAGCATCTGATAAGATCAAAGAAACATGATGTGCTTACAATCAAACAGAATAAAAGTAGTACTTAATCCTTGTGATGATAATCGATTAGTAAATTTCAATTTCACCGATACTACACCTTGGGGATTTAACTTTACATAGCATTTTATTCGTCTCCTGTTTCAGAAAAAAATTTATCATTATGAACGGTCTTGAAGACAAATTTCAGGAAGAGCCATGGTACAGTAGTGATAAAATCTACAGAAAATACCTGAAGCGTTCTTTGATGGGGAAGTCCTCCCCCGAAAGCTATTTATTTGTACTGAATATATTACAATATATTGTTATTCCTGGTGAGTGTTTTTACTGGTGTGGTATAAACTCAAAGTGTGCAAACGAAGTTATTATTAAGACATTATTTGATAAAAAAATTAAATTAGACGATACCATTAGAAGTTTTATAAAATTGTGTACCGATAAAGGCTATAATTCATTAACTTTCGATAAAGTAGATATGACCTTAGACGATATGAACGTACTTGGTGACACACCGCTTAAAATGTATCTATACAATTTATTATGGGTTCATGATTCAACAAATGTTAAATCTACCTTAGAAAATATTACTTACAAAGACACTGTATTTACTATAACTGAATGTATTGACAAAGCGGAATATTATGCTAACTACAAGTGTCTCGATATTTTGATTGAAATATTATTAGAACAAAGTATCAACCATAAGTTTCAACCGTGGGAAAACGATGAGCACCAAGAAATTTATTACAGGATACTGGACAACATCAATGAAGGTGAAACAAATTCAAATTCCTGCTTGGGATGGAGGTGTGAGCCAGATTCGGGGATATGGCCGTCCAGTAATTGAAGTGATTATAGAAGTACTTTAGGTTCACTTTATAAGATAATGAAATTTAAAAAATAATTGTAATATTTATATTTAAAAAATAAAATACTATTATTTTTTTGTGCGTTTTATTTCATCTAAGAGCTACATCCTTTTATACAAACTATATAACGAATATAAGTAATTTGTTTCACAAATTACCGGTTAAATGTTATAAAACAATATCATCCTTATTGATCCATGATCTTTCATCCAATCCCCACCACTTTACGAATAACTGCTTGTAGACAAAAATCAAGATATCCTTTACTTATAGCATCACCATCTTCTTCCGGGTTCACCAACTATGTTAAACGGTTTCCGTCCAAATTGAATCTTGTTGATGAACAGTATTGCTTAGTGATGGCATCTTGAGGATCTATGGGGCTGGCAACATTGGTGAGTCTCCTATTCTCGATATCAAATTGATTATCATCAATCAGTTTAAACTGAGGGGTTAATTCCTTGAAATGATACTGGACATGTGAACGTCCAAATTTGTCAGGGGTAATTTTAGTTATGATATGTCGACATCAATGCATTCTCATTTATACTGTTTAAAAAACGGATCTTTGGTTTTTCAATGTACCCATCCTCACACAGTTCTTCTACAATTGATACTATGTCATTCACGACACCTGTATTCCCTGCCAATTTTTCTGCCCACAATACCTCTAGATCACGAACTAGTTCATGTACATCATTCCAATATTTATATTCAATCGTCCTGTTTGTTGATTCCTAAAAAAACATAGCTCCACCTCCCTTGGTCGTGGGTGATGATGATGATAGCAAGGGTTTGATTATTTGCGTATACTTTTTGCTGCGGCTGCCTCGAATTTACCCACTCACGTCATAATCTCGCCTTACAACATTAGTAGCTTCTAAAATAAAATTCTATAATCTTTTCTATCTTTTGAATTTACTAGATAAATTGGGTACACTCATAATAAGCAGATCATATGAACCTGGAGCCCCTTTATACGTGACACCTTTAATAATAATATCGTTTCCTTTAATTGTAACGGGAGTATTATCAATTGTCCATTTGTCAGTTTTGGTATCATAGTGGACTCCATAAGTATGATCAATACCACCTCAGGGTCCCTCATAATACGTTCAACGTATACAAGAGGTAATTCATGATACTGCTCGAGAAATTTTTCTGAGATGGGTTCATTACGGGTAGTAGAATCATCTGTGACACTAAGAGGTTCTCCTTCTTCTTCCACAATATTAATCTCTCCTACAACAGATGTATCTAAGAAAGATGGTGTACGAAGACCTGGAGGAGGATTTGTTTGAAAAAAAGCTGAACTAGTGGGTTAGTAGCACCCTTTCTTGAATCACCTAATGGAGTGAAGCCTGAAGTCCGTTAAACTTGAGCTAGCGGGCCAGTGGGGGTAGTAGCGTGCTTTCTCGGAAATATGAATAGAGGTGGTTTTTTGGGTTTAACGCCAATCGGCTCCATTTTGGGTGTTTTTTTATCTGGATCGATTTTATTTAGTATTTCAGTTAGAGGTTCTATTAGGGGTTTATAAGTACTTTCAAATGTCCTTTCATTATCAATGCGAGCAGTTTTAATACTGTTATACTTCTGCTGTATTACTTTACGAGCCTGAACAATTTTTTTCTTTAATATAATTTCCTTGTTATCCATTGTAGCCGGTTTGCTGAACAGATACCGGTTTACCTCGAATAAATAGCTGTTTACACAAACAGGTAGCTGTTAAAACCTAAACAGACCAGTTCCTACTAAACTACTGTAAGCAGTTTAAGGTATTATATATTCATCAAATCTTTTCCTATAGCGACCATTGTTAACTTCAGCATCCTTGTTTATGACCATGAAACCAAACGGATCTACCCAGCATTTTGAACACATGTCCCGAAATAATTTCATGCTTATGGTGGAACTTATATGATCCTCATACATATGTTTCAGGTTTAATTCATCTTCCTCAAATAATATAATTAGACTCGCATAGAAAAATATGTCCTTATGTTATTTTGCTTTTCACGCGATATCATCGAAGATAAAAATGGAGTTTGCTTTTGCACAATCAGGATTAATCACATCTTGATTATCACTGAAGGTAAAGTAACCTATATCCCTCATTGGAAGTAAGATTTCCTGTAAAGGTTTGTACTTGTTTTGATTCAATGACTTAGAGTATACGTATACATGTTTAAATGTCAAGCCATTTTTCTCAGTAATCGGACTGATCATTGCGTTTGTTTTGCCACAATTGGAGAGGTCACATATAGTACCACGTATACTATTAGGAAGTAAATCACCATGTTTTGAAGTAATAGACTTTTCATCAGTCATGATTTTGAATTGAGAGTTTTTGTTTTTGAGCAACTACTTTCATCGTTAGTGGATGAAATAAAACTAATTATAACATTTTTATTTATATACTATGCTATGTTACAATAATTATAACTTCTTAACTTCCCCAGTGAGTGGGCTGTAATGCACAATAGTGTCATGGAGTGTGAGACCATAGAAGTAGTAATATGGGGCCGGTTATGGACCAGTTCAAGGTCACTAGCCCCCTGGTGGTGAGAAACGAAAGCTTTTGGAGCTCTTTCAAGGTCAAACTTTAGGAGGGAAATTTAAAATGTTGGGGCTGGTCAAGGTCAAAGCTAAAAATAGAAGTTGCAAGGTAATAAAAATAGAGTCTTCAAGATCAAATATTATTGACCTACGGTGGTGTCATATTACATTTCTTAGAAATATAAAAAGGTCAAGGTGAAAAGCTAAAAAATAGAAAATCTAAGAATAGAATTTTCAGGGTCAAACTTTTTGGCGGAATATCAATTTTTGGAGCTGATCAAGGTCAAATCTAAAAATAGAAGTTGCAAGGTAATCATTCTTAGAAATCTAAAATTTTTTGAGTAGGTTAGCAGTTTTGAAAGGATGCATGTTTATAATAAAAAGGCTTCTCCGGGATTGCATGATTGCTAGAAATGGTGAAAGTAATAAGAATGATAAGTAGAGAAAGAAAGAAACAATTATTAAGTATTGATGAGAGAAAGAAAAGACTCGAGGTGTTAATCAAGGAAATAACAAAATTGAGGATAGATTTAGAGCTGTATGAGCTAAAAAAAAATGAATGTGAATGTGCCATAAAAAGTATTAAATAAAGGTGCATTGTGATTTGAATGAAAGACGCTTTAAAAAGTAAATAAGTAATTACAGTATTGCATGTTATATTGCATAAAGAAAAGGCACTTTAACAGTATTCATTTGAAAAAAAAAATAAAGTGTGTGTAGACATAGAAGAAAAAGTGAATTGCAAATGAAAAAACAATTTAAAAAAAGTTTCCGTATGGTTTAATTGAATTTTCATATTAAACGAGTTTCTTATCATAATTTATTAAATTATACAAATTATGTAGGAAGAAATGACATTGTAACCTTATAATTATCACATAAAACTTATTTTCAAAGAAAAAGTGAATAACATCTTAGCTATTGTATGAAATGTGGAAGTAAGCAAAAAATTTTTATGTGTGTGTGTGTGAAATGTTTTAAAATAAATAAATATACTCTTTTTATCATAGCAGTTTAATCTTTAAGTCAAAAATTCTGAATGTTTGCATATAGACTAAACAAATAACAGCGTAAAGCATAGCAGTTAAATAAATTCGGAATTTCAAAAATTTCAAAACAAATAGTCATGTGAAAGTAGTACATAAACGTTGATATTTACATACATTAATAAATCGTAACAAGCTAGTCCTTTACTCAAAATTTTAATTTTTGCATGTAGACTAAACAAATAACAGCGCAAAAGATAGCAGTTCCAAATTTTCGCAAAAAAAAATGTGGAAAAACTTTGAACTTGCAACTAGCGCATGTGTGCTCAATAATTGCACAATCAGAGTAATGTAAGCGCTAAATATAGACTGTCTTATAACGTGTACAAGCGTTTTTCAAAGCAAAATGCTTGCATTATCCTGTTTTTTCTTTATGCAGTTTAAAGTGTTCTTTTATTGAAAATTTTGGTAATTTCTTGTTCCAAAAATCAATCAATTTTAACAACGTGAATGCTTTTACAAAATTGTGTATGTTTTAGTAAGTAGAAAAAGTAGTTTTGCTTAAAACCAGAATCTCAGTTAGTGGGCCAGTTATATTTTTTTGGTAAATTAATACATGAAATGGATAAAATGTCACTTGTAAATCGCAATAATGTTAAAAAATATTGTTTTTTACTGGGAAGTAGGGAAAACATTTAAAATTTCAGGAGAGCGTTTCGTCTAGGACTTATTCTAAGCCCTTCCCCTCTACCCTCACTACCCCTAAACTCTACGTTAACCTTCTCAACTTCCTCATAACATTCCTTTACTTACGCAGACGCATATCACACAATGATATTATAATGTTGTTCTTTAATTATAATAAAAATTGCAGACATATACGTTCCGCAATACAATAACGCTCATTTATACATTCAAGAAGTTTATTTTAATTAATTTCTTACAATAATGGCTGGTAACAAAAATTCATATACATTACTTATTTTTCAATTTAGTAGTACATAATAGATACCATGCAATGTATTTTCATTATACTTCAGTGTTATTTAAGTGAAATTGTGCTTTTTTTTCCTAACATTGAAAGTTTTTATTCAAAAAATCTGTATATATAATATATAATATATACCAATCATTTAAGAGCGCACATGATAGCACTTTCAAATTTAAATTTAAGGAACACATAAGAGATTCCATGCAATTTTGAACTCACTTAAATTTTATGCTGTAGTAAAATCATAAATCAACAATAAACTTTCTCATATAAATGTTATTTGTTTTATAATAAAATAAATCACATTTTATTTGTAAATACAAATATGTAGTAATTTGTTCTATTTATAACATTAAATTTTATATACATATGGGGTAAATCATAACTTCATTTAAATGGTGAATCAAGCTTGTACATATAAATAAAAGCCAATAATTTTAAAATGGAATATCAATAAAGTTATGTAACAGTGTAATTTTTAATTTAACTATAAATAAAAGAAATGTAGAATGATATCCAAAAGTGCAAGTTGTGTTGCATAAGTAATTGGCGTGCACTTGAACGATATTCATTTTGTATTGTACATGTAGAATGTTAAAGAATAGTTAAAAGACATACTTGCTTACTAATAAAAGAGATAAAACACGACTCAATTGCTTTTTATAATATATATAAAATTGGTGTACTCATTATACTTATAATCCATTCGCGATGTCTCAGTCTTATAGGAAAAAATATTTCACTTTTCACAATCATTTCAGTGTTCTATTTACAATATAATCTTATCATTTAACACTGTTTACAAAAAATTGAGATATATAAAATCATGTGTATTTCCAATGATTTACTGAATTGAATCTATCTTATTTTTATGCTTTAAATTCATATTTTAGAATTATGTTTCAAATGAAAATTTTAACACTTAATCTTTTCTTCACAAACTACTTAGTACCTAATTGTAAACTAACTTAAATGTCTAAACTATCCAATATTCTTAACGCATTGTGTGTATTTTTAATGTTCTGCCGTGCAACTTGTAAGTTGTTGTTCGCAGCAGCCAACTCACCGTTTAATCGTTCCACTTTTACCGCTTCCGATTTTTCAGAGTTAATACATGTCGATACCACCTAACACTTTTTTTTTAAATTGGATAGGATAGGATTCGGAGTATTGCTTGTGATGGTGGTGAACCCACTGGTCGCATTAATTCTAAATTTGTTCCTCCATATTGGAGGAGTGTAGGTGGCTGCGGTGGTGGTAGTGGTAGTGAAGCTGAAATTCCTTCATATTGGAGGAGTGTAGGTGGCTGCAGTGGTGGTGAAGCTGCAACTGTGGTTGCGGGCGTGATGCTACAAAATAATTGGTTTGGTTAATAATATATTTATTAAGGAAATCACCACATAAAAACAACACATTAAGCAAGAAATACTTACTTTTCAAAAAACCTTGCAAAATCGTCATCCTCTACATCACTGTCTCGTATAGAGATGATTGGTATCTTATTTTCACCTACAAGTGGTTCAACTGGTTCTACTTGTTTCGACCCCCATACTAATACATCTTGCAGTATGTTGGCTTTCTTCTTTTGTAGTGACAGTTTTGATCCTTTGTTGTTTGATGCCATTTTGTCAGTATGGTATGTATGTAACAACTGAATATTGAAATAAAATTATTATTATATACATGTAAATTTGTTGTGTACAAAAAAAGTGGAAGTGGTTACTATTGACCTGTGCAAGCATAGATGATGAATGCATCATAATCTAGACATGAAAAGGTATTTCATGCCATGTCAGCAAGGTTAGGTTATTAGATATTACCAGTAAACGTCCACTAAAGATAATAATAAAGAAAGTGCAATATCTGCATCTTTCTGAACTGAAGCTCTTGGGAATACTTTTGTAAACGCAATCTAAAGGCAATGAACTAAAGCGTGTAAAAGTATCACATTTCATTTTCATATAAGACGAGTTTCTGTATGCTGCATAAAGTCAAATACAAGTTATAACACGTTTGTGATATTTAACCTTGAATGGGTAGCTTATATGACTACATAAACCGATAAACAGAATTTCTGTACCAGTCAGTATATTGCACTCGTAATATTTGTAATTTTAAACCTAAAGTACTTCTATAGTTACTTAAATTATTATTTTTTTACATATCAGTTATAATAAACAAAACATTCGCTACAAGTCCATGACTGCGTAATCGTGTGTGCTTCATATTTTTGCATTGTTGGATACAGTTTTGAAGGTAACTATGAGTGAGGTTGTGCCAGGTAGTAGTGATATTGTTAATTTGACAACACGTATTATTCCATTGTTAAAAACCAAAAAATGAATTTGTAAAGCACATCCGTATAATTAACACTAATATTAAGCTATTGCAAGATATAGTTCAAAATAGAATTAATTTAGAAGCAAGTGAAAATTTGCTTAAACTTGAAAGTAATTTATCATTGTTAAAGTGTTATCTTGTGAGACTTAAACGGTTAAAGAACGCTTCAGAGAAAACAGGTAGTGGAATTGTCACTAAAAACGTACACATAAATTAGGTTGGTACTCTATAGATTCATGTTTTAATGGTAGGTTACTTACAGGCATTATAGTCAATATAGCAAATATTAAGGACCCTCTTATTTTTTTACAAAATGCATACAATAGTTTTGCATGAAAGGTTAAAGTAATGCTAAGTCAAACGATGCTAAAGGTCAATGTCATTTTAGCCTGCAATTTCTTGCAACCTCAAAATCATGTTATGAGTTGAAGACTTTTGCCATAAAAATTATGTCATCGATATTGCGACCAATTTGCGTGAGTGGTATAACAATAACGTTTATTACAAATTACAAAAAAATTAGAGGAGTTTTCCGAAAGGGATTCCGGTTGGGCATTACGAAGTTTACATTTAAAGGTGAATATTAATAGCTATACTCCATTTAGAGGTGGCCTTTCGACTTACGTTAAAGTTCCTTACTTCATAGCAGTAAAGCATGCGGTAGTGAATGTTAAGAACGATGACGAGTATTGCTTCCTGTGGGCCGTTGTTTCGGCATTATACCAGTGCAACTTCATTCAGATAGAGTTTACAGTTATCCTCATTTTAGAGATGTTTTGAATTATGATTCAATTCCTTTCCCATTAAAATAGATGATGTAAAAAATTTGAAAAATTAAACAACCTCTCCATTAATTTGTTTTGCATTCAGGGAAAGGTGTATTACCGCTAGTATTTAGTGTAAATCAAGAAAATAGTGTCAGGAACCTATAAATCTTTTAGTACTTTCGCCTAATTATCATTCTGCGGGTTCTACTGCTGATGCTATTAATACAAAAATAATACTGTTTATCATTTCGCGTGGATTAAAAATATGTCAGCTCTTTTTCTAAACAACTATCGAATAGGGGCACAAGAAATTTATTTGTTATCAATGCTTGAATCACTTTTCTTCAGATCGCCTTCTACAAAAACATGTCACTCTCTGCCATCAACTTAATCAATGCTCAGTCAGGATGCCTACCGAAACGGAAATGTTTCTGTAGTTCAAAATTTCGCATTTCAGGAAAAGGTACCGTTTGTAATTTATGCGGATTTAGAAAGTATTTTAGAAAAGTGTACAAATTTAACATCACTTGGGGGTAATACTCTATTTAATTCCAAACATATACCCTTCAGCATTGCTTACTACTTAAAGTGTTCATACAATGATTCTTTATCTCGATTTAGGCTTTATAGAGGAAATGATTGTATTCAATGGTTTGTTAAAGAGCTTCAAAGTATTGCACATTGGAGCACCGAAATCATCAATAAAATAATTCCTATGGGTACTTTAACCCCAATCAGGTTGAACACTTTGAAAGCACCACGATTTGTCACATTTGCGAAAACCATTTACAGATAATGATATAAAGGTTAGAGACCATAACCATTTTACTGGAGCATTTCGAGGAGCATCACATCAGAATTGTAACCTAAACTATAAAGACTCCTCATCTACCGGTTGTGTATTTCATAATTTGTCAGGTTATGAAGATATTTCGTCATTAGAGAATTGGCTACTATTCCCGGTGCGATTTACTCCTGCCCATAAACAAAGAAAGATATATCCTTTCACAAAAGTAATAGAAGGTAGTAAAATTAAGTTTAGATTTATTGACTCTTTCAGATTTATGAGTAGTAGTATTGAAAAGTTATCAAACTATTTGGAAAATAGTAAAAATTATTACCAGAGCTAATTGTAACAATGAAGAAGAATTTTCTTTACTAGTTCGCAAAGGTGTTTCCTTATGAGTATATTGATACGTGGGTAAATTAGACGAGACCAGGCTACCCCCAAGAAGCATTTTTAGTCATCTTAATAATGAGGAATCAATGAAGAGTTTTGCACATGCGGTTAACGTTTGGAACAAATTTAGTATTAAATCGTTAGGGAGTACTCAGATTTGTATTTAAAACAGACGTTCTACTTTTAGCTGATATTTTCGAAAATTTTCGGCAAACTTGTTTAAGTACTTACAAACTTGATCCTCTGCACTATTATACAGCCCCGGTTTAGCATTCGATGCTATGCTTAAAATTACACAAGTAAAGTTAGAACTATTTACGATATTGATATGCTAATGTTTATTGAAAGAGGAATTAGAGGTGGTGTGGCTCAATGTTCAAATCGGTATGCTAAAGCTAACAATAAGTACATGGGGAAAAATTTGATCCCACTTCCGAAAGTGTGTATTTAATGTACTACGACGTAAATAATTTATATGGAGCAACCATGTCAGAATTTCTACCATTTGGTGATTTTTCTTTTGTTGGATAATTTTGAAACTTTAGATTTAATAAACCATCCTGATGATTCGGAAATTGGTTACATAGTCGAGTGTGATTTAGACTATCCCATAGAATTACATGAGAGTCACAGTGATCTACCATTGGCACCCGAACATATGGTTCCACCCGTACCTGTATTCAAAATAAAAATTATTACTTACATTGTATCCAAAACGTAATTATGTAATTCATTACAGAAATTTGAAAGTATATTTAAAATATGGATTAAAGTTGGTAAAAGTGCATCGTATATTACGTTTTAAATCACCATGGTTAAAAAATATATCGATTTAAATACAACCATGCGTCAGCAATCTCAAAATGAATTTGACAAAATTTTTATAAATTAATGATTAATAGTGTTTTTGGGAAGCTGATGGAAAATGTACGTAAATATAAGGATATACGTTTAGTAACAAAATGGGAGGGTCGCTATGGTGCTCGTGCTTACATATCAAAACCAAATTTTCATAGTTGTACAATATTTAGCAATGATATGCTTATCATTCAAATGAACAAGCTGGAAGTATATTTCAAATAAACCCATATATGCAGGATTCAGTGTTTTAGACGTTTCAAAAACTTTTTATACAATTTTCATTACGGTTACATCCTACCCAAGTTCCAAATAATGCCAAGCTCTTGTACACAGATACGATAGTCTTATATACGCATTTTCGGTTCCTGATATCTATGAGTACATTAAAGTAGACAGAGATAAATTCGATACATCTGACTATAGTCCTCAAAATATCTTTGGAATTCCATTAGTAAATAAAAAAGTGCCCGGCTTAATAAAAAATGAAAATCATGGCGCAATCATGTTGGAATTTGTAGGACTTCGTGCAAAAATGTATGCTTACACTGTTGATAAATGCAAGCGTCAAACAGATCACGATAAATGATTATAAATATATGTTGTTTTATGGTAACTTAATAAGGCGATATCAACATTTGACAAGGTCAATGAGACATGGTGTGTTTACAGTCAAACAGAATAAAGTAACATTTAGTTCTTACGATGATAAACGATTGGTAAATTTCAATTTCACTGATACTAGACCTTGGGGATTTAACTTTATATAGCATTTTCTGTTTCAGAAAAACAATTATGCAGTCTCGAAAACAAACTGCATGTTGAACTACGGTACAGTAGTGATCAAATCTACAGAAAGTACCTGAAGCGTTCTTTGATGGGGAAGTGTTCCTCTGAAAGCTTTATATTGAATGTACTACGACATATTATTATTCCTGATGAGTGTTTTAACTGATGTGCTATAAATTCAAAGTGTGCAAATGAAGTTATTATTAAGACATTATTTGATAAAAAAATTAAATTAGACGATACCATTAGAAGTTTTATGAAATTGTGTACCGATAAAGGCTGCATTTCATTAACTTTCGATAAAGTAGATATGATCTTAGACGATATGAATGTACTTGGTCACATGCCGCTTAAAATGTATCTATACAATTTATTATGGGTTCATCATTCAACAAATGTTAAATCTACTTTAGAAAATATTGCTTACAAAGGTACTTTATTTACTATAACTGAATGTATTGACAAAGCGGAATATTATGCTAACTACAAGTGCCTCGATATTTTGATTGAAATATTATTAAATTAAAAGTTTTACAAAATTTTGCATTACTAAAGGTTACAATTCATTAACTTTTAATGAAGTTGTTAAAATCTTAGCTGATATGAATTTACTTGGTAACGTACCGCTTAAAATGTATTTATACAATTTATTATGGGTGGTGATGATAATTCAACAAATGTTAAATCTAGCTTAGGGAATATTAATTCTGCTTATAAAGATACGTTATTTATTATAACTGAATGTATTGAGAAAGCAGCATATTATGCTAATTACAAATGCCTCGATATTTTGATGAAATATTATTAGAACAAAACATTAACTATATTTCAACCATGAAAACGAGGAACATCACAAATTTTAACTGGATATTATAAAACATTCATAAATAAACAAACACAAATTCCTATTTAGGATGGACCTGTGGACCAGATTCAGGAATATTAAGTAATTTAAATGATTATAGAAGTACTTTAGGTTTACTATATAAGATAATGAAATTTTAAACATATGTAATATTTATAACTAAAATAAAATACAATTTTTTTTTATGTGTTTTACTTCATCCAAGAGTAAACATCCTTTGATACAAACTATATAACTAATATAAGTAATTTATTGCACAAATAACAACAACTTATTAAACAATATGATCCTTATTTATCCTTGATCTTTCATCCAATCCCCACCACTTTACGAATAACTTATTATTCTTGAAACGAAGCACTTTTTCCACCAGGTACACATCGAGATACTTTGTTTTCTGAATTCATGTTCATAAAGCCTCCCAGTACAGGTTTTCCTTTCATGTCTTCCAACAAGTAGGTGGTTGGGTTAGTAATGTGAACTTTCACAATCTTAAATAGTTCACTAGACTAATTGGGGGTGTATCCTTTAGCAAAAATACTTTTAAATTTGCTGATTTGTACTATGTCACCAACACAATATCGATTCCGATCAAATATGTTTATGTGAGCGTAAGCCTGCAGCTTTATATGGTTATCAACATCTTTGGGCTTCATTCTAGTTCTATGCTTACGATTGTTATAATCTATCGTTATGGTATCAATTGCATCAATCCATTTGTATTTACCTTGCAGGCTGAATGACTTATGTAGAGCACCTTTAACGGTTCTGATAACACGTTCAGCAATTGCAGCCTTCTTTGTGCTATAGGTGGAGTAATGGTTGACTCCATAACGCTGCATTAGTTTAGTAAAATGCTCATTGTAGAATTCTTTTCCTGCATCTGTCTGCAAATTGGTAGGTTTCCGGCCTTTTTGAAGATTGTTTGCATGGCCTTGTAACTTCTTGACCTGTTTTCGTTTTTAATCCTTTTAGTTCACAAGTATTTCGAAAAACAGTCGATAACCACTAATATATACTTATAACCCTTATTTTGTTTGGCATATGTGTTAAATTCAGCTAAATCTGCTTGCCAAAGATCATCAAAACCTCTAATTATTGTTCGCCTTCGTTTAAAATTTTTCGTGCAGGTTTGTGCAATTCGTTGACGAGTTGTAATTTGGACATGGTTCTAATTTATCACAATTTCTTTAAGTTGATGTAGTTTTTCCTCCAGCGCTAGATAAGCGTTAGGCGTTTCCTTTGAAAGCTTTCGAACTGCTTGTAAACAGAAATCAAGGTATCCTTTACTTATAGCATCACCATCTTCTTCAGGGTCAGCCAACTGTGTCAAACGATTTCCATCCAAATCGAACCTTGTTGATAAATAGTATTGCTAGTGATGACATCTTGAGGATCTATGGGATTGGCCACATTGCTGAGTCTCTTATTCTCAATATCAAATTGATTAGCATCAATCTGTTTAAACTGAGGGGTTAGTTTCTTAATTGATACTGGACATATGAACGTCCAAATTTGTCAAGGGGCATTTTAGTTGTGACATGTCGACATCAATGCATTCTCATTTATATTGTTTAAAAGCGGTTGTTCGGTTTTTCAATGTATCCATCTTCATATAGTTCTTCTACAATTGATATTATGTCATTTACAACACCTGTGTTTCCGCTAAATTTTTCTGCCCACAATACTTCCAGATCACGAATTAGTTCATGTATATCATTCCAATATTTATATTCAATGGGTCTGTTTGTTAATTCCTTAAAAACATAGCTCCACCTCCTCCCTTGGTTGTGGTGGGTGATGATGATGATGCAGCAAGGGTTTGATTATTTGTGTATACTTTTGCTGCGGCTTCCTCGAATCTGTGCACTTACGTCATAATCTCGCCTTACTACATTCGTAGACTCTAAAATAGTTCTATATTTTTTTCTATCTGTTGACTTTACTAGACTTAAATCGGGTTCATTCATAATAAGCAGATCATATAATCCTGGAGTCCCTTTATACGTGACACCTTTAATAATTAAATCGTCTCCTTTAATTGTGATGGGGTATTACCAATTGTCCATTTGTCAGTTTTGGTATCATAGTGGACTCCATACGTATGATCAATATCACCTTCAGCATTCTTCAAAATACGTTCAACATATATACGCGGCAATTCATTGTACTGCTCGAGAAATTCTTCTGAGATGGGTTCATTATGGGAATCATCTGCGATACTAGACAGTTCTTCTTCTTCCTCCCAGTATTAATCTCTCCCACGACGGATGTTTCTAAGAAAGATGGAAGACTTGGGGAGGATTTCTTGAAAAACGGAGCTGAGCTAGTGGACTAGTAGCACCCTTACTTGAATCACCTAATGGAGTGAGGCCTGGGGTCCGTTGAACTTGAGCTAGCGGCTAGTGGGGATAGTAGCGTGCTTTCTTGGAAATATGAATACGGGTGGTTTTTGGGTTTAACATCAATGACTCCTCCTTTTTAGGTGTTTTTTATCGATTTTATTTACTATTTCAGTTAGAGGTTCTATTAAAGGCTTATAAGTACTTTCGAATGTTCTTTCATTATCATTGCGAGTAGTCTTGATTCTGTTATACTTCTGCTGTATTATTTTACGAACCTGAATAATTTTTTTCTTTAATATCCTCTCCTTGTTGTCCATTGCGACAAACAGGTACCGGTTCACCTTGAACAGATATCTGTTTACACTAAACAGATAGCTGTTAATACCTAAACAGATCAGTTACCACTAAACTGCTGAATGCGGTTTAAGGTATTCGCCTTATATAGCAAAACGGATTCAATGAACAGGTACCGGTTTACCATGAATGTTAGTACTAAACAGATAGCTGTTAATACCTAAATAGATCAGTTACTACTACTGAAAGCAGTTTAAGGTATTATATATTCATCCAATCTTTTCCTATAGCGACCATTATTAACTTCAGCATCCTTGTTTATGACCATGAAACCAAACGGATCTACCCAGCACTTTGAATACATGTCCAGAAACAATTTGATGCTTATGGTGGGACTTATATGATCCTCATACGCATGTTTTAAGTTTAATTTATCTTGCTCAAATAGTATAATTAGATTCGCATTGTAACGTATTAATTGCTTTGGAATTTTACTGTAAGTTTGACCCAAATAGAAACAGTCAATATCGTTATGCCTACCCATAGAAAAATATGCCCTTATGTTATTTTGCTTTTCACAAGCGATATCATCGAAGATAAAAATAGAGTTTGATTTTGCACAATTAGGCTCAATCACATCTTGATTGTCGCTGAAGGTAAAGTAACCTATGTCCTTCATTGGAAGTAAGATTTCCTGTAAAAGTTTGTACTTGTTTTGATTCAATGACTTAGAGCATACGTATACATGTTTAAATTTCAAACCATTTTTTCAGTAAGCAGACTGATCATTGCGTTTGTTTTACCGCAATTGGAGGGCCGCATATAATACCACGTATACTATTAGGAAGTAAATCACCATGTTTTGAAGTAATAGACTTTTCATCAAAGTCATGATTTTGAATTGAGAGTTTTTGTTTCTGAGCAACTACTTTCATCTTTGATGGATGAAATAAAACTAAACGAATAATTACAACACTTTATTTATATATAGACTATATTACAATAATAATTATAATTTTTCACTTCTCCGGTGAGTGGACTGTACTGCACAATAGCATCATGGAGAATAAGACCATATACGATTCCATTATCGAAAGGTGTTAGAGATTCCATTTCCAATTTGATGTCCACTGTTGAGTTTTTAAGGATTCATTTTGTTTAGAACAGTCCATTACAAATACTGGACATGATTTGAATTCGGAATAGTTGAATAATGCATCTTTATTGTCTTCACCATAGTAATCACACCGGAATTTCAAAAATTGCGATAGGCAGGTATGTATATTGGTTAACACTGAAGTTCAAATGCATTGCTTCATATGGAGTAATATCTGAATTCAGATGTACTTTAAGGTTTCTGATGTTAAGATAATTTTATTTAAGGTTACCTTGTTGAATGCAACAATTATCCATAGTAGCAGTTTGTATCGCTTTTAGATCAATTAAAATCAACTCTTGACGCATATTCACAATAATGACGATAATCCTCCATTATTCCAAATATTGATTCAATGGTATACATACTGTAAAGATTTTTCACCATTTTGTTCATAAAATTGTTCTTCATTCTTTGGTGACCATCCCAAATGGCTTAGTGCTCTTTGCTTGCCGTATAAGAAATATATCCCTTAAGCGTAGATGTTATGCCTGGATTTCTGCAAACGTCCACTCTTTGACCACCTAACTCATAACGAATTTCTTCGAAAAGAAAGTTGGGAAAATTGTTGGTTAAGTTGCATGCTTTTCTTTCATCTTCTTTGAGCTCAAGTTTACCTTCTATACAGAAAACTATCATAAGTAGCTGTAATTAGATCTTGACTTTGAATTAAGATTCGTATTTCTTCGGAAGGTCCATATTTAGAAGATCCATATGGAAGATAAGTGTGAATATCTGATTTAATTATAGATCATCAAAATGTACGTTTTGAAAACGTTTAACGATTCTGCCATTGTGTTGAGAACTTTTAAACCAATTGACGTTAAAAGTATTTTCTGCAGATGTTAACCGCAATGAAGGTTGATGACTAATTAATGACTTACTGTAGGGATGATGTCTTTTATATGAATTTTTGAAAATGGAATTGGTCCTGATTAATTCTCAGACCCATGTTCTTTTAGTTCTAAGCGTACAGTGAATGGTTCACTTTCACCAAAGTCTATTAATTCACCCTTTTGATTAGTCAAATTAATTGTTATATTACTAATAATGTCGTGTTTACTTCTAAATATTGAGTATTGCTTGAGTTTTATCTAGACGATAACCTGGAGGAACTGAAACATCAATCTCATATAATACTTTTGCAGGTTTCCCGTTTCGATAAGATCCTTTATAATGTTGCACTCTACGTGTAGATTAGTGTGTTTAAGTATTTGGATGTCTAACGCAGATGTATGTAAAATATTTGGTTCTAATATTTTAGACTCAAACCTAGCATGCGCAATACAATTTCTTTAGTAAAATCAATCTCAAATGAACTGTTTATCTCACATTTAAGTGTATTGTTGTTTGCTCTAATGCTAAACTTTTCTGTGGGTATTTTAGATTTTAGATAATCGAATTTCATCTAACTCATATGCACCGTGTGGAATATTAATCACTTGCAAATGAGATGGATTGTTCTAAAATAAAATCTATCGTTGCCTGTATAAATGTTTCTAATGCTGTTGCAGCCGTAAAATCCAACCAATCCAATAACGTATTTCTTCCTCAAATCTAGCTCTATCGGTGGATAGAAGTTGTAGCTAATGTGTTACCAACACCTTCTAAACTGAATGTTATTGACATAACTGAAAATTTGATGTTGTCATGATTATTTATATAAAAATTGTAGGCATAGGTGTCCGCAAATAATTGTATTAAATTCTTGATCTTGGTTGTAATTATAATATATTTTACACCCCGAAAGTAGTTAATCACTTCGTTTGGTGGTCGAATATTACCGAAACTATCGTAATACCATACCTTTTACCACGCTTTTGTAGCAAACCCAATGGGTACCTGGTCCTCTTTGGCTATCTAAGTTAATAATTCCAGATTCATTTTCCGTAATTTAGGCATGCTATCTCTCATAAAAATATCCCTAAAGTACGGTACGTTTTTGGTGTATTTCTTTAAATCATATCCGTTAACGGTCTTTCGGGTAATCTATTCAGTTTTTGGAAACGGTTTTAAGTATAATGCACCACCACCAGATTTGTTTGGTTTTAGATATAGTGCACCACCTTTCTTATTCATGGAGCCTATAGCGATCGATTCCATCATGCGATTATGGCGCGATGTCTCTTCCTGCAATTTTTAGCATTTTTAGCATCATTGACTGCTTTAGCAATTCCTGATGCACCCCAGCTAAAGCACCGATTGCTGATAATCCTGCGAATAACGGAATAAGAAATGGTAAAACCCCCTTGTTTAGGTAGGGAATTACCTAGGAACTTTAATTTTTCTTTCCTCCTAAATTTTTACACGTTTTGCCGTTGAAAGCGCTGACTTTATTGTGTCTGTGAAATTTCCGTTAGGTTTAATTTTTTAGCTATTGTTTTCGTAAATGCAATAAATTTCCACCATTGCATTTCTTCTTCTTCAGATTAGATCGACGTTTACACCCCATTCAATTTCTCTTTGCTTTCATGATGGTACTGACTGCTAAAGCTGCAGTTCGTTCACCTAACGTTGCGTCTAATGATTTAAAGCGCTCCCAAGCTTTTTTGTAAAATTTTATCTGCTTTATGTCTACTTTCTAAATCTCGGTAATCTCTGTAACTGATATCATGAAGTTTGCACTGAGCATCTAATTGATTAATACCGGGTCACCGTGCGAGTCGTTTTCTAACTTTGTACCAGGACCGCAATACTGGTAACCAGGTAAATGCAATTCAAACGGAAGTTTATTGATTAGACCATTCACCAAAACCACCCCACTCTTTGCTTCTTAACTAGCATTGTTTAATGGATGGATAGAAGGGGTATTTATACCTAAATTGAGAAAACAAACCATAGTTATTTCTTTATTTAGTAAATGCTATACATTAGATAAGCAGGACGATAATTCAATATTTCCATTAAACATACAGTGTTATGTGAATTAATATTATACTTAGCATTTATAACATCATCAATTCTTTATAAATGTCATCATCCCACCACGAATTCTTTCTCACGAAAACGACGGTAGTCAACAACTTGCTGTATGAACTTTTCAAAACACACAGATTGTAAGATTCAAGAAATTCCAATCTATAGCTTATTATATATAAGAATCTTCTACACACAATTCAAGGTTGGCATTACCAAGGTCACCACTGTACCAAAGTCATGAAAGCGCAATGTTTGACCGACAATATCGTTAACACAAACCCAAGCTCATCCATGTACAAACGTTCAGGTTCCACAATTTCAAGGCCATCCATGTGACCTATTTTAACACGATCATAACAAAGACCAAATGTTCTCCCCAAGGTCACCTCACTTGTATGTTTTTACTCACTTGTATGTTTTGCTCACCCACATTTAACGCTATCACAAATAAAGAAAAGATATGTTAATATATTTAATTCATGTATAAATAAAGGCATGTACAAATGTATCAATCAGATATAAGATTTTCTTCAGGAATAAAACATTTAGATTTAGTACAAGTGCAGAAGGTCTCTCCACTTCCGTTTCATTACATCTGCGTGGACGGTTCGGAGCTGAGCATACGTGATTCCCATCGTAGATGTTCCTTAACGGATTGACATCTGGCTGCCATCGGTTTATTCTAACCCACATGAAACATTCAACCGTGTCGTCTGCAGATGTGAAATGAACCCTGCAGCAAGCGATGAGGTGAGTGAACTCAGACCATGTTCGATACGTTAGTAATCGTTTATCGAAACAGTTGTAATACTGAGGATAATAAAAGTTTGGGTCCACATGTTAACACCAGCGAAAACTATGATTCTGACAGGAAATAATTATAATATATTAATGTAAACCGTGGGAAGTTTTAGATAATGTTTTTTCTCTTACATGTAATATTAATCCTTGAAATAATATTTTTCTTAAAATTAGTTGGAAAATGTTTCTAATGCTTTGGGTAAAATAACCAACCTAAGTTTTTTAAATTATTACTGGATGAATTTGAATTTTCCAAATTTAAACTGAATTTAAAACCTGAAAAAATTTTTTTTGATTATTTATAAAAATTTGAAGGTTGCAAATAATTTATTAAACCTTATCTTTTGAATTATTTAATTTCACCCCAATATTAACATTTTTTGGTGTTTACCAAATAGTAATATACCTTTTCCACGTTTTTAGAAACCCAAGGGTCCGGTTTTTGGTATCTAATTAAAACGATTCATTTCCTTTTTCATTTTTCTTAAAATTCCTAAATCGACTTTGGGTATTTCTTAAATAGTATCCGTTAAGTCTTTCGGTAATCATCAGTTTTAAACGGTTTTAAGTAAACCAACCCAATTTGTCTAGGCTTTAATCATAGTGACCATTTTACAATGCAGCTATAGCACAGATTCCATCATGCGATATCCAATGTCATCCTCATCTTTAGCATTTTACTATTGTACTGCTTTAGCATACCGCCAGCTAAACACCGATTCAAATCTGAATAACGAAAACGATATGTAAAACTTTGTTTAGTAAATTACCTAGGAATTTAACAAATGTTTTACCAACGTTTTGCGTCATTGAAAGGATATTGTTATGTGAAATTAAATTATCCTTGATTTTTAGCTATCAATGTCTTAAAGTCACTTCTCACCATCAATTCTGTTTCATTCACAAAGACGTACGTGTTACGCAAGCAACTTTGCTTTATGATACTCAAATTTGCCCTACTAGATTTGCGTAATGATTAAATCGGTCCATAGTTTTATGTCAAATTTACCATGCAATTCAACCGGTATGTCTGTAGATTGAATCATCACCACTGCATCAATTGATTAACGATGTATGGTGAGTGTTAACTATTATACCAAGATCGAATACTTAGTTACAATTTAGAATCAAACATTTAATCAGACATAATAAACCAACACTGTTTGGTTTAACTACATTTATTAACACATTAGTATTTTTGATCAGCACATAATCGTTTCAAAATAATATAACGATATGTTAAATATATCTATAATAATGTATACATTATAAAACATATACATAATTATAAATACTTGATGATAATATATGTATTTATCATTAAACTATCAATATTTATATCATATACACCAGTGCAAATCTTAACGTATCTATCATATAACTGTAATATTCATATGAAATACGTTTATATCAAGTATTAATTATACAATATAACATTGTCACCAAATTATATTCATAATCAATGAAATTAACTTTTGATTACTTCAGTATGTGTAATAATTATACCAATCTAAACGATTGATACATACAGATCTTCATCCATTAGTAATGTTTATGAAAATTGTTAAATGCATGATAGTAACACAGTTTTGTCAAATGTTAACTAACGATAAACATTGTAATATAATTAATTATATATAAAGCATACAATATATCTACAATTTTAATATATTCAAATTATAAATAATACTATTATATACATATATATATATATATTAATATTTTAAATATAATATATAATATATATATACAATATTAACAACATTTAACTTTCTGATGATCAATACAATATATATTAATGTAACTTATACATTATCTTCGTATAATATAAAATTATAAAGAAGTATGCTACAAATAAAAATTAAAATGTATAATATATATTATGTAATAATATTTATTATATTTTAATTTAATATTAATAAATATGTTTTAACAATATATAATATATATATATATATATATATATATATATATAATATATAATATATATATATATATATATATATATATATATATATATATTATATAAATGTAAACTTCACCATTAACTCATAATAAAATACTTATCCTTTTGTTTTTAATGGTGTACTTTATTATACAATCTAAACGTTTCGATAACACTTACAGTTATCTTCGTCAGTAGTAATGTTTGTTAAAATTGTTAAAGATGTAGTAAACTTTTTAAATTTGAAAAATTAAAACATGTTTTAATTTTTCAAATTTGAAAATATTTAATATATACAATAGATACAATAAATACAGTAAGAAGATCACTC
>JARFJB010000280.1:5000-65000 GCA_036346205.1 Vesta saturnalis
GTGTCTCTTTGTGTGTCCTTGTGTGCCTCTGTGCGTGTGTGTGTGTGTTGTGTGTGTGTGTGTGTGTGTGTGTGTCTGTGTGCGCCTGTATGTGTCTGCGTATGTCTATGTGTGTGTGTTGTGTGTGTGTGTGTGTGTGTGTGTGTGTGCGCGCCTATGTAGGTCTGCGTGAGGTTGTGTCTAAGTGTGTCTTTGTGTGTGTCTGTGTGTGTCTGTGTGTCTGAGTGCCTGTGTGTCTGTGTGTCTGTGTGTCTGTGTGTCTGCGTGTCTGCGTGTCTGCATGTCGGCGTGTCTGCGTGCCTGCGTGTCTGCGTGTCTGCGTGTCTGCGTGTCTGCGTGTCTGCGTGTCTGCGTGTCTGCATGTGTGCATGTGTGTGTGCATGTGTGCCTTTGTGTCTGTGTGTCTCTGTATCTTTGAGCGTCTCTGTGTGCCTTTGTGGCTCTTGTGTGTCTTTGTATGCCTCTGTGCGTGTGTGTGTGTTTGTTTGTGTGTGTGTGAGTGCGTGTGTGTGCGTGTGTGTGTACGTGTGTGTGTCTGTGTGCGCCTGTATGTGTCTGCTTATGTCTGTGTGTGAGTCTGTGCGTGTGTCCGTGTGTGCCTATGTAGGTCTGCGTGAGGCTGTGTCTAAGTGTGTCTGTGTGTGTCAGTGTGTCTGTGTCTGCGTGTCCGTGTGCCTGTGTGCCTGTGTGTCTGTGTCTGCGTGTCTGCGTGTCTGCGTGTCTGCGTGTCTGCGTGTCTGCGTGTCTGCGTGTCTGCATGTCTGCGTGTCTGCGTGTATGCGTGTCTGCGTATATGCGTGTCTGCGTGTCTGGGTGTCCGGGTGTCCGTGTGTCCGTGTGTCCGTGTGTCCGAGTGTCCGTGTATCCGTGTGCCCGTGTGTCCGTGTGTCCGTGTGTCCGTGGGTCCGTGGGTCCTTGTGTCCGTGTGTCCGTGTGTCCATGTGCCCGTGTGCCCGTGTGTCCGTGTGCACGTGTGTCCGTGTGACCGTGTGTCCGTGTGACCGTGTGTCCGTGTGTCCGTGTGTCCGTGTGTCCGCGTGTCCGTGTGTCCGTGAGTCCGTGTGTCCGTGTGTCCGTGTGTCCGTGTGTCCGTGAGTCCGTGCGTCCGTGTGTCCGTGAGTCCGAGTATCCGTGTGTCCGTGTGTTCGTGTGTCCGTGGGTCCGTGGGTCCGTGGGTCCGTGGGTCAGTAGTATAGCTATACCGATCCTTATCCACTTTTGTCACTAGATTTGTCACCAGATTTGGAAAAAGTCACCAGAAAAGTTACTAGATTTCAAGGTTAGTAACATTGCCTATTTCAACACGTCCAAGTACATGGTTTATCAAGGTCATCATCTTCAAGGCCACCTCGGTCATGTAGCCCTGCCCCTTCAAGGTCACCTCAGGCCACGTTGTTGGTTTGCACTCCTGCCAAGGCCACGTGCTAGGTAACCCCGCCTCTTCAAGGTCAGTAACTAGAAAAGTCGCTAGTAAAGTTACTAGATTGTTGATTGTCGTGAAGGTCATTGCCCTCGGTCTCAAGCAAGACTATGCATGTTTCAAGCAATGCCAACAAAGACGATCCATTGTTCAGGTCGAGATTCCACATCTCAATTCTGAGAAAAATCAAGAACAAAGGGGGGCCCATTGTTCAAAGTCTATGCTTTCAAGGTTACACGAGAGAACAAAGACGATCTATTGTTCAGTTATTCTAAAAATAGATTGTTATCTCAATTCTATGAAATCAAGAATAAAGGCGATCCATTGTCAACGCTTCAAAGTCTATGTTTACAATTTTCAAGGTAAAAGAACAAAAGCGATTCATTCTTCTGGTCGAGTTATAAAAATAAATTGTTATCTCAATTCTAGGAAATCAAGAACAAAGACGGATTGTCCACGTCAATTACATCTATTCCTGAAGGTCATTGCCCTCGGTCTCAAGCAAGTCTATGCATGTTTCAAGCAACGCCACGAAGTGTCCTAAACAGGTGGCCGTTCTCAACAGGTAACCGTTTCCTAAAACAGGTAGCGTTTCTAAAACAGGGGTCCGTTTCCAAAACAGATAACTGTTTCAACCGTTTCATATGGGAGAACAAAAGCGATTCACCATTGCTCAGTTAGAAATAGATTGTTATCTCAATTCTAGGAAAGCAAGAACAAAGACGATGCATTGTCAACGCTTCAAAGTCTATGTTTACAAGGCCACATGAGAGAACAAAGACGATCTATTATTTTGTAGGTTATCGTACACATCAGCTGTATCCTCAAAGTCATCGCCCTCGGTCTCAAGCAAGTCTATGCATGTTGCAAGGCAAGCAATGTTTACTTTGATCACGCCCCCTAGCAAACAGCCCTGGAGTGGTTTGAACAGGTAGCCGTTTCCTAAAAACAGGTAGCCGTTTCCTAAAAACAGATAGCCGTTTCCTAAAACAGGGGGTCTTTTTCCCAAAACAGGTAGCTGTTTCGCAACCGTTTCCCCCATACGACCACATCTCAATTCTGAGAAATCAAGAACAAAGGGGATCCATTGTTCAAAGTCTATGCTTACAATTTTCAAGGTCACATGAAAGAACAAAGACGATCTATTGTTCTGGTCGGGTTACAAAAAATAGATTGTTATCTAACTACACTTCTATTCTAAGAAATCAACTTTCAAGAACAAAGGCGATCCATTATTTTAGCCAACGCTTCAAAGTCTATGCTTACAAATTTCAAGGTCACACCTCTGAGAAAAGAACAAAGGCGATCCATTGTTCCATCATAATTTTTAAAGATAGATTACTATCCAGCTACTCCCCACCTCAATTCTAGGAAATCAAGAACAAAAGAGATCCATTGTTCAAGTCGATGCTTCAGGGATGTATAAGTAACAGTGAGATCAGTCGGTTAGTAAGTTGTTAAACATGGAATTAGCAGGGTTAAACCAAAGCACCTATTGCAAACTCTATAAAAATACATGTGACCTAGAGATATCGAAAAAATATAAAGTTATTAATGTCACAGTAATCAATACGAAGTATGGTGAACGTATAGTGTTAGAAACAGAGGAGTTTAAATGTGTTTTACCTCAGCGCTTTTACGAGTATTTCAAAGAAGAAGAAAATCGAATTGAAGAATTTAAAACGTTGCTAAACACAAAGGATGTATTCATGAGTAGTCTGGGTGCAGTCGGAAAAACGATAAACATAACATTTAGTGCATCCAACCGTATGTAAACATGCTCATTTCGAAATTAGTGTTTAGTTGTGGAAAAGTCATGCAAGCAGCAATAAAATCACTCCTGGAACGATGTTTACTGCCGGATACTTCATACCGCTGTAATAACAATATGATGATTAAAAAATAAATACTGTTGTTAATATGGTGTTCTTTTTAAGACACGTAGATATCACCAGCCACCATTTGTCAAGGTCACGCCATATTACTATTCAGAGAAATAATTTTCATGATCCCAATCCTGTCCGATCCTGTTCGATCCTGTCCATATTTTAACCCCGAATGCAACTGGTGCATCTATATAGGGATGAATAATTTTACGGTAAACCTAAAGTGCTGTGAAGAGCAATTAGATATTAGTCAAAGTTATAGATGTCTGACACTTGCATAAAAGGAAACTTATGCGTTGAATTGTGCGGTTTAACTACACATGCGTTCTTTTGCATTTAAAATTATGTATATGTTTATGGGTACTCATAAGTAGTTACGGGGTCACGCTACAGAGACGATGATTGTAATAGTTGATGTACAGGGATTCAAAACGGGAAAACATGTATTTACACCCAAAGAGCTGGCAATATACAATGGAAATCAAGCTGCCCATTTTGTGTTCAAACCACCATTTCCTTGGCACGTCTTAGATGTAGAATTTCAACGACAAGCCGTCTGGTTAATCAATAATCATCACTGCATCAAATGGAGATCTGGATATACCTCTACACATCTCTTTCCACATATACTTCGTGAACTAATATCGGTAACAGATGATGTGTACGTTAAAGGGCGAGAAAAAGGTGATTACATTCGAAAACTGTTGAGACAGTCAGTTATAGAAATTGAAGATCAACCAGCTTTATCCAAAATAAAAACAACTTGTTTCTTTCATACAAAAACTACTTGTAATTGTGCTTTGACAAATGTACACTTTTTATACAATAACTATGTAAGACAATATCAGTGAAAGGAGTGTGCTGATAGGGGTTATAATATTTTCAATAAAATGCTATACTGTAAGTGTATTATTTCATGTAAAAGCCCTATGATGCAAGCTATTTCTATGGTCCACCCTATCCATCTAGGTCAACAATTTTAGCATTCCTTGGAGGTTAAATTCTTGGAAATAGCAAATAAGCGTTCCTTTCTAACAATAGAATCAGTTCATGGAGGATTGTTGTCTATGCTAATATCAAGGTTCCTGTATTGGCTAAATGTTATGCGTACAGTATCTGGTTGTGTGGTTGGAAATTCTCAAGGTCTCCAAGTAATTGTCAAGACCATATGTCCTACAGGCCGATCTTACCCGACCTCATCCGATCGAAATGTACTCGAAACCTGCAGGACCAATTCTAAACGAGTCATGGAAACAAGAAGAATGATGGGGTCTATGTTAATATCAAGGTTCTTGACTAAATTATATTAAAAGATTATGTTACGTGGGCTCATACTATGGTCCTAACCGCCAGGTTGAGGCAGTTTCCCCACAGACAGATAACCGTTTCCCAAAACAGGGGAGCCGTCACTCAACACAGGTAACCGTTTTCCCTCCAGAGCCAAATAGCTCATTAATCATAGCTGAGGCTAAATTGAACTAGGTCAGATCCACTTATCTTAGAAATCTAAACATGGAATATGGTCGTGAGGGGTTAGAAATCCCAATTCGTGGAAATAGGAAGGTTGCATCCAAGTACAATTCTTAGAAATCTGAAAGTAAAACTAGTTTTATATCATAGAAAAAGCTAATCACCTACTTTGGGGGTTTATGGACCAAGGTGGTAGTTTCTATAAATCACCTACTTTTAGGCTTAAAGGGTAGCTTTTCCAATAGGCTTATCATCTAGGGTGCAATTCTGACCCCGAGAAAAATGATGAATTCTGCGTCGCTTTTGAGAAGAATGACTATGTTTGAAAAAGCTAGAATAGAAAGTAGTGTTGGCAACCATGATTGTTAGGGTTTAAAAGTCATCATTGTGTGCACAGTATACTCTTGATTAGCAGCAATGACGAAAGTAGTAGTACGTAAGGTGGAAAGTACAGAAAAAGCAGTAAGTGTGGAGGAGCGAAAGAAGAGGTTGGAGACGTTAATAAAACAAGTAAAAGAAATAAAACTCGATTTGGAGTGTTATATACTGAAAACAAAAATGATGAAGCTGCGTATTAGCAATGAGTAAAAATAGTGTAGTAAAGCATGAAATTTTTGGGAAGGATGAGTTTAAATACATATTTTAAAGAAGAAGAAAATTTAAAACGCTGCTAAGGTGTGTTGTTATAAGTATTCACAATTGTATTAGGTTTAAGTAACTGTATCATTAAAAATAGACTTTAAAAGTTAAAGAGACGGTTTTCGGTATTCTCTTCATAACCCATAATGGTTCCTTATTGGCTATGCATATCTGGGCGTGGTTCGATATCCACCTTTACCGAAATCTCCTATAAGGAAATGGAACCCCTGCCGTACGTTGGGCTTTAAAGATGTGAAATTGGCCTATATACGAAGATTTATTGGAAAAGATCAATGACAGTAAAATGATTCCTAAATAAAAAGCAATTTACTGGTTTTAATGCAGATCGGTATTGTTTTTAGTCATTAAATGGCATTTATGCATATGTGAACTAAAATTTATTAGTAAAGCGTTATAATGAATAATACAAAGACTTTCCTTTGTATAAAGGAGATTGAAATTGATTTTTTTACAAGAACCTAAAAAAATTAAATGTCAGTCCTATTCCTAAATTGACTACCCCATTGGACTTAAAAGAGTAAACAGTGACAGCTTGCAGTATAGAAATGGAGTTAATTTGATGTAATTTTTATATAAAAGGTTAAGAAAATCGATTTATAGTTTTAATGTTGCAGAATTCAAGACAATGATACCTGATTGTTTTATATAAATGAATAGTTTTTATTGTGTGTTAGGCGTTAGAATGGGTTTTCATTGTTTTAAAGGGGATCCAGTAGGCTTGCATGTAATTTTTAAAAAATGTACCTTAACAATTAAGCTTTTTAAAATGACTGCCCCCATTCGAATTTGGATAACAATGTTGCTTAAATAACGTTTGTAAACACGCTTTTAATTATATGTAAAAATCTACTTTAGTATACTTCATTGAATTAGATAATCTTCTTTAAGGCTTACGGAAAGGTTTTATATACATTAAAAGAGTAACCTTTGACTATGCATTCGTTTAATCAACGTTTTGCTGTGGCTAGCATTATACATTTCCTCATGAACAATATGATGCGTTCATATGCCTGCTTTTTCAATCCAGTGCAAGTTGTGCGTGATGATCCAATAGAAACGATTTTAATGCGGTGGAAAATGGTGGCAGGTAAATATACTTTAAATAATTTCCTCAATTTGATTTTTGTTTCTTAGGATTACCACCCCCAAATTTGGTGAAGCGACCCAACGTGACAGGTTGACGCATCAAAATGAAGCTAGTGTCGACGTTTTATGTGTGGTAAAAACAGTGCTTTGGCTAGGGTGCGTCAAAGTAAATAAATACACGTGCTAAAAAGTGCATCTATTTTTAAGTAGTGTAAATGAAGTTAGTGGCGGTATACGTTTTATGTGTGGTAAAAACAGTTCTTTGGCTAGGGTGCGTCAAAATAAATAAATACACGTGCTAAAAAGTGCATCTATTTTAAGTAGTGTAAATGAAGTTAGTGGCGGTATACGTTTTATGTGTGGTAAAACAGTGCTGTGGCTAGGGTGCGTCAAAATAAATAAATACACGTGCTAAAAAGTGCATCTATTTTAAGTAGTGTAAATGAATTTAGTGGCGGTATACGTTTTATGTGTGGTAAAAACAGTGCTTTGGCTAGGGTGCGTCAAAATAAATAAATACACGTGCTAAAAAGTGCATCTATTTTTAAGTAGTGTAAATGAAGTTAGTGGCGGTATACGTTTTATGTGGTAAAAACAGTGCTGTGGCTAGGGTGCGTCAAAATAAATAAATACACGTGCTAAAAAGTGCATCTATTTTTAAGTAGTGTAAATGAAGTTAGTGGCGGTATACGTTTTATGTGTGGTAAAAACAGTGCTTTGTAGGTGCGTCAAAATAAATAAATACACGTGCTAAAAAGTGCATCTATTTTTAAGTAGTGTAAATGAAGTTAGTGGCGGTATACGTTTTATGTGTGGTAAAAACAGTGCTTTGGCTAGTGCGTCAAAATAAATAAATACACGTGCTAAAATGTGCATCTATTTTTAAGTAGTGTAAATGAAGTTAGTGGCGGTATACGTTTTATGTGTGGTAAAAACAGTGCTGTGGCTAAGGTGCGTCAAAATAAATAAATACACGTGCTAAAAAGTGCATCTATTTTTAAGTAGTGTAAATGAAGTTAGTGGCGGTATACGTTTTATGTGTGTAAAAACAGTGCTTTGGCTAGGTGCGTCAAAATAAATAAATACACGTGCTAAAAAGTACATCTATTTTAAGTAGTGTAAATGAAGTTAGTGGCGGTATACGTTTTATGTGTGGTAAAAACAGTGCTGTGGCTAGGGTGCGTCAAATAAATAAATACACGTGCTAAAAAGTGCATCTATTTTTAAGTAGTGTAAATGAAATTAGTGGCGGTATACGTTTTATGTGTGGTAAAAACAGTGCTGTGGCTAGGGTACGTCAAAATAAATAAATACACGTGCTAAAAAGTGCATCTATTTTTAAGTAGTGTAAATGAAGTTAGTGGCGGTATACGTTTTATGTGTGGTAAAAACAGTGCTGTGGCTAGGGTGCGTCAAAATAAATAAATACACGTGCTAAAAAGTGCATCTATTTTTAAGTAGTGTAAATGAAATTAGTGGCGGTATACGTTTTATGTGTGGTAAAAACAGTGCTGTGGCTAGGGTGCGTCAAAATAAATAAATACACGTGCTAAAAAGTGCATCTATTTTTAAGTAGTGTAAATGAAGTTAGTGGCGGTATACGTTTTATGTGTGGTAAAAACAGTGCTTTGGCTAGGGTGCGTCAAAATAAATAAATACACGTGCTAAAAAGTGCATCTATTTTAAGTAGTGTAAATGAAGTTAGTGGCGGTATACGTTTTATGTGTGGTAAAAACAGTGCTTTGGCTAGGTGCGTCAAAATAAATAAATACACGTGCTAAAAGTGCATCTATTTTTAAGCAGTGTAAATGAAGTTAGTGGCGGTATACGTTTTATGTGTGGTAAAAACAGTGCTGTGGCTAGGTGCGTCAAAATAAATAAATACACGTGCTAAAAGTGCATCTATTTTTAAGTAGTGTAAATGAAGTTAGTGGCGGTATACGTTTTATGTGGTAAAAACAGTGCTGTGGCTAGGTGCGTCAAAATAAATAAATACACGTGCTAAAAAGTGCATCTATTTTTAAGTAGTGTAAATGAAGTTAGTGGCGTATACGTTTTATGTGTGGTAAAAACAGTGCTTTGGCTAGGGTGCGTCAAAATAAATAAATACACGTGCTAAAAAGTGCATCTATTTTAAGTAGTGTAAATGAAGTTAGTGGCGGTATACGTTTTATGTGGTAAAAACAGTGCTTTGGCTAGGGTGCGTCAAAATAAATAAATACACGTGCTAAAAAGTGCATCTATTTTTAAGTAGTGTAAATGAAGTTAGTGGCGGTATACGTTTTATGTGTGGTAAAAACAGTGCTGTGGCTAGGGTGCGTCAAAATAAATAAATACACGTGCTAAAAGTGCATCTATTTTAATAGTGTAAATGAAGTTAGTGGCGGTATACGTTTTATGTGTGGTAAAAACAGTGCTTTGGCTAGGGTGCGTCAAAATAAATAAATACACGTGCTAAAATGTGCATCTATTTTTAAGTAGTGTAAATGAAGTTAGTGGCGGTATACGTTTTATGTGTGGTAAAAACAGTGCTGTGGCTAAGGTGCGTCAAAATAAATAAATACACGTGCTAAAAAGTGCATCTATTTTTAAGTAGTGTAAATGAAGTTAGTGGCGGTATAGGTTTTATGTGTGGTAAAAACAGTGCTGTGGCTAGGGTGCGTCAAAATAAATAAATACACGTGCTAAAAAGTGCATCTATTTTTAAGTAGTGTAAATGAAGTTAGTGGCGGTATACGTTTCATGTGGTTAAAAACAGTGCTTTTGCTAGGGTGCGTCAAAATAAATAAATACACGTGCTAAAAAGTGCATCTATTTTTAAGTAGTGTAAATGAAGTTAGTGGCGGTATACGTTTTATGTGTGGTAAAAACAGTGCTGTGGCTAGGGTGCGTCAAAATAAATAAATACACGTGCTAAAAAGTGCATCTATTTTTAAGTAGTGTAAATGAAGTTAGTGGCGGTATACGTTTCATGTGTGGTAAAAACAGTGCTTTGGCTAGGGTGCGTCAAAATAAATAAATACACGTGCTAAAAAGTGCATCTATTTTTAAGTAGTGTAAATGAAGTTAGTGGCGGTATACGTTTTATGTGGTAAAAACAGTGCTGTGGCTAGGGTGCGTCAAAATAAATAAATACACGTGCTAAAAAGTGCATCTATTTTAAGTAGTGTAAATGAAGTTAGTGGCGGTATACGTTTTATTGTGGTAAAAACAGTGCTGTGGCTAGGGTGCGTCAAAATAAATAAATACACGTGCTAAAAAGTGCATCTATTTTTAAGTAGTGTAAATGTAGTTAGTGGCGGTATACGTTTTATGTGTGGTAAAAACAGTGCTTTGGCTAGGGTGCGTCAAAATAAATAAATACACGTGCTAAAAAGTGCATCTATTTTTAAGTAGTGTAAATGAAGTTAGTGGCGGTATACGTTTTATGTGTGGTAAAAACAGTGCTTTGGCTAGGGTGCGTCAAAATAAATAAATACACGTGCTAAAAAGTGCATCTATTTTTAAGTAGTGTAAATGAAGTTAGTGGCGGTATACGTTTTATGTGGTAAAAACAGTGCTTTGGCTAGGTGCGTCAAAATAAATAAATACACGTGCTAAAAGTGCATCTATTTTAAGTAGTGTAAATGAAGTTAGTGGCGGTATACGTTTTATGTGGTAAAAACAGTGCTTTGGCTAGGGTGCGTCAAAATAAATAAATACACGTGCTAAAAAGTGCATCTATTTTAAGTAGTGTAAATGAAGTTAGTGGCGGTATACGTTTTATGTGTGGTAAAAACAGTGCTTTGGCTAGGGTGCGTCAAAATAAATAAATACACGTGCTAAAAAGTGCATCTATTTTAAGTAGTGTAAATGAAGTTAGTGGCGGTATACGTTTTATGTGGTAAAAACAGTGCTGTGGCTAGGGTGCGTCAAAATAAATAAATACACGTGCTAAAAAGTGCATCTATTTTAAGTAGTGTAAATGAAGTTAGTGGCGGTATACGTTTTATGTGGTAAAAACAGTGCTTTGGCTAGGTGCGTCAAAATAAATAAATACACGTGCTAAAATGTGCATCTATTTTAAGTAGTGTAAATGAAGTTAGTGGCGGTATACGTTTTATGTGGTAAAAACAGTGCTGTGGCTAAGGTGCGTCAAAATAAATAAATACACGTGCTAAAAGTGCATCTATTTTTAAGTAGTGTAAATGAAGTTAGTGGCGGTATAGGTTTTATGTGTGGTAAAAACAGTGCTGTGGCTAGGGTGCGTCAAAATAAATAAATACACGTGCTAAAAGTGCATCTATTTTAAGTAGTGTAAATGAAGTTAGTGGCGGTATACGTTTCATGTGTGGTAAAAACAGTGCTTTGGCTAGGGTGCGTCAAAATAAATAAATACACGTGCTAAAAAGTGCATCTATTTTTAAGTAGTGTAAATGAAGTTAGTGGCGGTATACGTTTTATGTGTGGTAAAAACAGTGCTGTGGCTAGGGTGCGTCAAAATAAATAAATACACGTGCTAAAAAGTGCATCTATTTTTAAGTAGTGTAAATGAAGTTAGTGGCGGTATACGTTTCATGTGTTAAAAACAGTGCTTTGGCTAGGGTGCGTCAAAATAAATAAATACACGTGCTAAAAGTGCATCTATTTTTAAGTAGTGTAAATGAAGTTAGTGGCGGTATACGTTTTATGTGGTAAAAACAGTGCTGTGGCTAGGGTGCGTCAAAATAAATAAATACACGTGCTAAAAAGTGCATCTATTTTTAAGTAGTGTAAATGAAGTTAGTGGCGGTATACGTTTTATGTGTGGTAAAAACAGTGCTGTGGCTAGGGTGCGTCAAAATAAATAAATACACGTGCTAAAAAGTGCATCTATTTTTAAGTAGTGTAAATGTAGTTAGTGGCGGTATACGTTTTATGTGTGGTAAAAACAGTGCTTTGGCTAGGGTGCGTCAAAATAAATACATGTGCTAAAAAGTGTATCTAGTGTTTTGCGGGAGCAGGATAGCATGTGTCCAAAGTGCTGGATGTTGTAGTCAATAGTATAGGTTTAATGAAATACCCCTTCGCTGTAAACAACTAAAGCTAGTAAATTCAGTTTTCAAAATCTTACTTTCAATTTTATGTTAAGTGCAATTTTCATATGTGCTTTACAAATGGTACTTTTGCACGAAATCAATGGGGAGGGTGTTTCTCAAATGTTGCTGAATATAACATATTTTCTTTATACACATCACACAAAAATTAAATTAATTTAACCTTTACATCGTTAAGACAAGTCTATCATTCATCATTCCGAACTAATAGTAATTAATAAAAAAATAATAATTATAGTCCCCTTTTGCTATAATTGCAGTAGGAAAGCATCCTCTTAAGACTACTAAAATTCATTCAGTTGTATCATTCCGAATTCATATAATTAATAACAATAATAAATGGATAATATAATTCCTATCCCCCTAACCGGTGGTGGACATATTAACTTTTATAGATTACCCTCTACCTATTTTGAAATCGTATGAGATAACATTTTAGTTGCTTTCAAGCTTAAGAATATTTTCATTCTTTTCAACTACCCTATTACTAATATATGTCATTCATCTAACCTAATCATACAGGTAGGACAATTTAGTTACTGTCCTGGTATGCTTAGAATTTTACTTGTTATTGAAATAAAAATATCCTGAAAACTTTTATTTATCTGCTACAATTTGTAAAAAGTAGATACACTAGGTAGGATCATAAAATTAAGAGTAAGATTAATTTACTTAATTTACCAGTCCTTAGGTTCCACCTAAGCAAGTGTCACACAGATCACGCTAAATGTTTGGATGTTGAAAGGTGATATCAACATAAGGTCAAAGAAACGTAAGGTGGATAAAGAACTGTACTTTAGTAAAGGAATGTGTATAACAATATATGTTTATTCTAGATTATTTATCCTAAATACATATCTCTAGACCATAAATAAAATTTTACAACCTTTTTACTTATTGGAAATTAAATGAGATGTAAGTATATAGATGTTACACTTCTAGGTTTTGTAATGTAGTTAGCAGTTGCTGAGTTGTTTCTTTGCTCAGTTTACTGTCTTCTAATTGCTTGACTCAGCCAAGAATTGGTGACCCTGAAAGGTGGAATCCCCCACGCCTTGAAAATTTTATTTAGTACTCCTGAGAATTGGTTTATAAGAATTCACACCTTAGCTCAGCCAAGAACCTTGAGGAATATACGTAGGGAATGTGTATGATGGCCTTGGGCAATACAACTTTGACCTTGAAGCGTTGGCCTGAACAATGGATCCTTTTTGTCATTGATTTCATAGAATTGAGCCTGAAATGATTGGGGTATCTAGATAATAATCTATTTTTTAGCAATTATGACTGAACCAAAACAATGGATCGCATTTGTTATTAGAGATGTGACCTTGAAGTTTGTAAGCATAGACTTTGAACAATGGATTACCTTTGTTCTTGAAAGGTGATTTCTCAGAATGGGCGTAGCTGGATAACAATCTATTTTTATAACACGACCAGAACAATGAATCGCCTTTGTTCTTTTCTCAGAGGTATGACCTTAAGGTAAATTTTTTTAAAAATTACATGCAAGCCTATTGTATCCCCTTTAAAATAATGAAAACCCATTCTAACGCCTAACACACAATAAAAACTATTCATTTATATAAAACAATCAGGTATCATTGTCTTGCATTCTGCAACATTAAAACTATAAATCGATTTTCTTAACCTTTTATATAAAAATTACATCAAATTAACTCCATTTCTATACTGCAAGCTGTCACTGTTTACTCTTTTAAGTCCAATGGGGTAGTCAATTTAGGAATAGGACTGACATTTAATTTTTTTAGGTTTTTGCAAAAAATCAATTTAAATCTCCTTTATACAACGGAAAGTCTTTGTATTATTCATTATAACGCTTTACTAATAAATTTTAGTTCACATATGCATAAATGCCATTTAATGACTAAAAACAATACCGATCTGCATTAAAACCAGTAAATTGCTTTTTATTTAGGAATCATTTTACTGTCATTGATCTTTTCCAATAAATCTTCGTATATAGGCCAATTTCACATCTTTAAAGCCCAACGTACGGCAGGGGTTCCATTTCCTTATAGGAGATTTCGGTAAAGGTGGATATCGAACCACGCCCAGATATGCATAGCCAATAAGGAACCATTATGGGTTATAGAAGAGAATACCGAAAACCGTCTCTTTAACTTTTAAAGTCTATTTTTTAATGATACAGTTACTTAAACCTAATACAATTGTGACATACTTATAACAACACACCCTTAGCAGCGTTTTAAATTTTCTTCTTCTTTAAAATATGTATTTAAACTCATCCTTCCCAAAATTTCATGCTTTACTACACTATTTTTACTCATTGCTAATACGCAGCTTCATCATTTTTGTTTTCAGTATATAACACTCCAAATCGAGTTTTATTTCTTTTACTTGCTTTATTAACGTCTCCAACCTCTTCTTTCGCTCCTCCACACTTACTGCTTTTTCTGTACTTTCCACCTTACGTACTACTACTTTCGTCATTGCTGCTAATCAAGAGTATACTGTGCACACACACAATGATGACTTTTAAACCCTAACAATCATGGTTGCCAACACTACTTTCTATTCTAGCTTTTTCAAACATAGTCATTCTTCTTCTTCTCAAAAGCGACGCAGAATTCATCATTTTTCTCGGGGTCAGAATTGCACCCCTAGATGATAAGCCTATTGGAAAAGCTACCCTTTACCCCTAAAAAGTAGGTGATTTATAGAAACTACCACCTTGGCCCATAAACCCCCAAAGTAGGTGATTAGCTTTTTCTATGATATTAAACTAGTTCTACTTTCAGATTTCTAAGAATTGTACTTGGATGCAACCTTCCTATTTCCACGAATTGGGATTTCTAACCCCTCACGACCATATTCCATGTTTAGATTTCTAAGATAAATGGATCTAACCTAGTTCAATTTAGCCTCAGCTATGATTAATGAGCTATTTGGCTCTGGAGGGAAAACGGTTACCTGTGTTGAGTGACGGCTCCCCTGTTTTGGGAAACGGTTATCTGTCTTTGGGGAAACTGCCTCAACCTGGCGGTTAGGACCATAGTATGAGCCCACGTAAGCATAATCTTTTTAATATAATTTAGTCAAGAACCTTGATATTAACATAGACCCCATCATTCTTCTTGTTTCCATGACTCGTTTAGAATTGGTCCTGCAGGTTTCGAGTACATTTCGATCGGATGAGGTCGGGTAAGATCGGCCTGTAGGACATATGGTCTTGACAATTACTTGGAGACCTTGAGAATTTCCAACCACACAACCAGATACTGTACGCATAACATTTAGCCAATACAGGAACCTTGATATTAGCATAGACAACAATCCTCCATGAACTGATTCTATTGTTAGAAAGGAACGCTTATTTGCTATTTCCAAGAATTTAACCTCCAAGGAATGCTAAAATTGTTGACCTAGATGGATAGGGTGGACCATAGAAATAGCTTGCATCATAGGGCTTTTACATGAAATAATACACTTACAGTAATAGCATTTTATTGAAAATATTATAACCCCTATCAGCACACTCCTTTCACTGATATTGTCTTACATAGTTATTGTATAAAAAGTGTACATTTGTCAAAGCACAATTACAAGTAGTTTTTGTATGAAAGAAACAAGTTGTTTTCATTTTGGATAAAGCTGGTTGATCTTCAATTTCTATAACTGACTGTCTCAACAGTTTTCGAATGTAATCACCTTTTTCTCGCCCTTTAACGTACACATCATCTGTTACCGATATTAGTTCACGAAGTATATGTGGAAAGAGATGTGTAGAGGTATATCCAGATCTCCATTTGATGCAGTGATGATTATTGATTAACCAGACGGCTTGTCGTTGAAATTCTACATCTAAGACGTGCCAAGGAAATGGTGGTTTGAACACAAAATGGGCAGCTTGATTTCCATTGTATATTGCCAGCTCTTTGGGTGTAAATACATGTTTTCCCGTTTTGAATCCCTGTACATCAACTATTACAATCATCGTCTCTGTAGCGTGACCCCGTAACTACTTATGAGTACCCATAAACATATACATAATTTTAAATGCAAAAGAACGCACAATTCAACGCATAAGTTTCCCTTTTATGCAAGTGTCAGACATCTATAACTTTGACTAATATCTAATTGCTCTTCACAGCACTTTAGGTTTACCGTAAAATTATTCATCCCTATATAGATGCACCAGTTGCATTCGGGGTTAAAATATGGACAGGATCGAACAGGATCGGACAGGATTGGGATTATGAAAATTATTTCTCTGAATAGTAATATGGCGTGACCTTGACAAATGGTGGCTGGTGATATCTACGTGTCTTAAAAAGAACACCATATTAACAACAGTATTTATTTTTTAATCATCATATTGTTATTACAGCGGTATGAAGTATCCGGCAGTAAACATCGTTCCAGGAGTGATTTTATTGCTGCTTGCATGACTTTTCCACAACTAAATACTAATTTCGAAATGAGCATGTTTACATACGGTTGGATGCACTAAATGTTATGTTTATCGTTTTCCGACTGCACCCAGACTACTCATGAATACATCCTTTGTGTTTAGCATCGTTTTAAATTCTTCAATTCGATTTTCTTCTTCTTTGAAATACTCGTAAAAGCGCTGAGGTAAAACACATTTAAACTCCTCTGTTTCTAACACTATACGTTCACCATACTTCGTATTGATTACTGTGACATTAATAACTTTATATTTTTCGATATCTCTAGGTCACATGTATTTTATAGAGTTTGCAATAGGTGCTTTGGTTTAACCCTGCTAATTCCATGTTTAACAACTTACTAACCGACTGATCTCACTGTTACTTATACATCCCTGAAGCATCGACTTGAACAATGGATCTCTTTTGTTCTTGATTTCCTAGAATTGAGGTGGGGAGTAGCTGGATAGTAATCTATCTTTAAAAATTATGACGGAACAATGGATCGCCTTTGTTCTTTTCTCAGAGGTGTGACCTTGAAATTTGTAAGCATAGACTTTGAAGCGTTGGCTAAAATAATGGATCGCCTTTGTTCTTGAAAGTTGATTTCTTAGAATAGAAATGTAGTTAGATAACAATCTATTTTTTGTAACCCGACCAGAACAATGAATCGCTTTTGTTCATTTCTCATGTGACCTTGAAAATTGTAAGCATAGACTTTGAACCGTCGGCTTGAACAATGGACCCCCTTTGAGATTTCGCCGGACAACCTAAAATTTTTAGAAGCAGCGTACCAAGATGCTACTTCAAGCCTGGAGTATCCTCCTATATAGATTTACCGGTCATATATCGGGATACCCCTGTAGGTTGATTTATAGGACCTGGAAAATTGATAGTAACCATTGACAATCTATTTGATAGTCGTGTAAGGTTGGATAAATTTGGATCACCTTGAAAATAGATTTCTCGGAATTAACTTTGAAATTTACGTAACTGTATAATTAAAAGATTTTAATTTGTGTTTTTGAATATAAGTTTAAGAGACGTAGGTTTGTAATAAGTCACGGACAATGTCTCAAAGTAAAAGGATCACAGATCCTGATATAAAGGCTTTAAGGAAAGCTGAATGTATGGCTAGTAAACATTATAATGAAGCAATGAAAATACCTATTAGGAAAGATGATGATGTCTTGTGGACCACATTAAACGAGAATCAGTTGAAGGAAATTGAATGTGAAAAACAAATAATAAATAAAATAGATATGATCCAGCAAAGGTATTACAAAATGTTAAGTACATCAAACTTCCCATAATACTTAAATGGATTTTTATCTGTATATATATATATATATATATATATATATATATATATATATATATATATATATATATATATATATATATATATATATATAATCATATGTGGTTAATAAAGTTTTATAAAAAATATTTTACTTGTTAGATGACCTAATCAGTCTGAACAATGCATCGTCTTTGTTCTCAGAATTTCAGAAGCTATGACTCAGCCAAAACAATGAATCGCCTTTGTTCTCTCGTGTGACCTTGAAAATTGTAAGCATAGAGTTTGAACCGTCGGCTTGAACAATGCATCGTCTTTGCTCTTGATTTCCTAGAATTGAGATAACAATCTATTTTAAAAAATTATAATGGAACAATGGATCGTCTTTGTTCATTTCTCCGAGGTGTGACCTTATAAGCATAAACTTTAAATCGTTGGTTAGAACAATGGATCGTCTTTGTTCTTGATTTCTCAGAATCGAAGTGTATTTAGATAACAATATATTTTTATAAATCAACCAGAACAATGAATCGTCTTTGTTCATTTCTCATGTAACCTTTGAAAAGGATAATGCATCGTCTTTGTTCTTGATTTCCTAGAATTTCAGAAGCTATGACTCAGCCAAAACAATAGATCGTCTTTGTTCTTTCATGTGACCTTGAAAATTGTAAGCATAGACTTTGAACAATGGATCCCCTTTGTTCTTGATTTCTCAGAATTGAGATGTGGTCGTATGGGGGAAACGGTTGCGAAACAGCTACCTGTTTTGGGAAACGGACCCCCTGTTTTAGGAAACGGCTATCTGTTTTTAGGAAACGGCTACCTGTTTTTAGGAAACGGCTACCTGTTCAAACCACTTCAGGGCTGTTTGCTAGGGGGCGTGATCAAAGTAAACATTGCTTGCCTTGAAACATGCATAGACTTGCTTGAGACCGAGGGCGATGACTTTGAGGATACAGCTGATGTGTACGATAACCTACAAAACAATAGATCGTCTTTGTTCTCTCATGTGGCCTTGTAAACATAGACTTTGAAGCGTTGACAATGCATCGTCTTTGTTCTTGCTTTCCTAGAATTGAGATAACAATCTATTTCTAACTGAGCAATGGTGAATCGCTTTTGTTCTCTCATATGGGGGAAACGGTTGCGAAACAGTTATCTGTTTTGGGAAACGGACCCCCTGTTTTAGGAAACGGCTACCTGTTTTTAGGAAACGGTTACCTGTTGAGGGGAACGGCCACCTGTTTAGGACACTTGGGGGCGTGGCGTTGCTTGAAACATGCATAGACTTGCTTGAGACCGAGGGCAATGACCTTCAGGAATAGATGTAATTGACGTGGACAATCCGTCTTTGTTCTTGATTTCCTAGAACTGAGATAACAATTTATTTTTATAACTCGACCAGAAGAATGAATCGCTTTTGTTCTTTTACCTTGAAAATTGTAAACATAGACTTTGAAGCGTTGACAATGGATCGCCTTTATTCTTGATTTCATAGAATTGAGATAACAATCTATTTTTAGAATAACTGAACAATAGATCGTCTTTGTTCTCTCGTGTAACCTTGAAAGCATAGACTTTGAACAATGGGCCCCCCTTTGTTCTTGATTTTTCTCAGAATTGAGATGTGGAATCTCGACCTGAACAATGGATCGTCTTTGTTGGCATTGCTTGAAACATGCATAGACTTGCTTAAGACCGAGGGCAATGACCTTCAGGACAATCAACAATCTACTAACTTTACTAGCGACTTTTCTAGATACTGACCTTGAAGGACTCGTGCAAGCATGACCTTGAAGAGGCGGGGTTACCTAGCACGTAGCCTTGGCAGGAGTACAAACCAACAACGTGGCCTGAGGTGACCTTGAAGGGGCAGGGCTACATGACCGAGGTGGCCTTGAAGATGATGACCTTGATAAACCATGTACTTGGACGTGTACGTAAATTGACCCCTTGAAATAGGCAATGTTACTAACCTTGAAATCTAGTAACTTTTCTGGTGACTTTTTCCAAATCTAGTGACAAAAGTGGATTAGGATCGGTATAGCTATACTACTTGGGTCCGTGTGTCCATGTGTACGTGTGCCCGTGTGTCAGTGTGTCCGTGTGTCCGTGTGTCCGTGTGTCCCTGTGACCGTGTGTCCGTGTGTCCGTGTGTCCGCGTGTCCGCGTGTCCGTGTATCCATGTGTCCGTGTGTCCGTGTGTCCGTGTGTCTGTGTGCCTGTTTGCGTGTGTGCGTGTGTGCGTGTGTGCGCGTGTGCGTGTGTGCGTGTGTGCGTGTGTGCGTGTGTGCGTGTGTGAGTGTGTGCGTGTGTGTGCGTGTGTGCGTGAGTGCGTGTGTGCATGTGCGCGCGTGCGCGTGTGCGCGTCAGCGCGTGTCAGCGCCTGCGCGTCTGCGCGTATGCGCGTGTGCGCGTCGGGTGAGCGTGAGCGTGTGTGCGTTTGTGCGTGTGTGAGTGTGCGCGTGTAAGCGTGTGAGCGTGTGTGCGTGTGTACGTGTGTGCCTGTGTACGTGTGTGCGTGTGTGCGTGTGTGCGTGTGTACGTGTGTGCGTGTGTGCGTGTGTGCGTGTGTGCGTGTGTGCGTGTGTGCGTGTGCGCGTGTGCGCGTGGCGCGTGTGCGCGTGTCCGATTCTGTGCGTTTGTGTCTGTGTGTCTCTGTATCTTTGAGCGTCTCTGTGTGTCTCTATGTCTCTTTGTGTGCCTGTGTGCCTCTGTGCGTGTCTGTGTGTGAATGTGTGTGCGTGTGTGTGTCTGTGAGCGCCTGTATGTGTCTGCTTATGTCTGTGTGTGAGTATGTGTGTGTGTCCGTGTGTGCCTATGTAGGTCTGCCCGAGGCTGTCTAAGTGTGTCTGTGTCTGTGTCTGTGTCTGTGTCTGTGTCTGTGTCTGTGTCTGCGTCTGCGTCTGCGTCTGCGTCTGCGTCTACGTCTGCGTCTACGTCTGCGTCTGCGTCTGCGTCTGCGTCTGCGTCTGCGTCTGCGTCTGCGTCTGCGTCTGCGTCTGCGTCTGCGTCTGCGTCTGCGTCTGCGTCTGCGTCTGCGTCTGCGTCTGCGTCTGCGTCTGCGTCTGCGTCTGCGTCTGCGTCTGCGTCTGCGTCTGCGTCTGCGTCTGCGTCTGCGTCTGCGTCTGCGTCTGCGTCTGCGTCTGCGTCTGCGTCTGCGTCTGCGTCTGCGTCTGCGTCTGCGTCTGCGTCTGCGTCTGCGTCTGCGTCTGCGTCTGCGTCTGCGTCTGCGTCTGCGTCCGTGTCCGTGTCCGTGTCCGTGTCCGTGTCCGTGTCAGTGTCCGTGTCCGTGTCCGTGTCCGTGTCCGTGTCCGTGTCCGTGTCCGTGTCCGTGTCCGTGTCCGTGTCCGTGTCCGTGTCCGTGTCCGTGTCCGTGTCCGTGTCCGTGTCCGTGTCCGTGTCCGTGTCCGTGTCCGTGTCGGTGTCGGTGTCGGTGTCGGTGTCGGTGTCGGTGTCGGTGTCGGTGTCGGTGTCGGTGTCGGTGTCGGTGTCGGTGTCGGTGTCGGTGTCGGTGTCGGTGTCGGTGTCGGTGTCGGTGTCGGTGTCGGTGTCGGTGTCGGTGTCGGTGTCGGTGTCGGTGTCTGTGTCGGCGTCGGCGTCGGCGTCGGCGTCGGCGTCGGCGTCCGCGTCCGCGTCCGCGTCGCGTCGTTTCCGTGTCCGTGTCGTGTCCGTTCGTGCCCGTGTCGTGTCTCGTGTCGTGTCGTGTCCGTGTCTGTCTGTCCGTGTCCGTGTCGTGTCGTGTCGTGTCCGTGTCGTGTCGTGTCGTGTCTCGTGTCGTGTCGTGTCCGTGTCGTGTCTGTGTCGTGTCGTGTCGTGTCGTGTCGTGTCGTGTCGTGTCGTGTCGTGTCGTGTCGTGTCGTGTCGTGTCCGTGTCGGTCGGTCGCGTCGCGTCGCGTCCGCGTCGCGTCTGCGCGTCGCGTCGCGTCCGCGTCGCGTCGCGTCGTGTCGTGTCCGTGTCGTGTCCGTGTCGTGTCCGTGTCGTGTCCGTGTCCGTGTCCGATTCCGTGTCCGTGTCCGTGTCCGTGTCCGTGTCCGTGTCCGTCTGTCTGTGTCGTGCCCGTGTCGTGTCGTGTCGTGTCGTGTCCGTGTCTGTGTCGTGTCGTGTCGTGTCGTCTGTCGCGTCGCGTCGTCGTCCGCGTCTCGCGTCCGCGTCGCGTCTGCGTCTGTGTCCGTGTCGAGTCGGTGTCGGTGTCGGTGTCGGTGTCGGTGTCGGTTTCGGTGTCGGTGTCGGTGTCGGTGTCGGTGTCGTGTCGGTGTCGGTGTCGGTGTCGTGTCCGTGTCGTGTCGTGTCGTGTCCGTGTCGTGTCCGTGTCGTGTCCGTGTCGTGTCCGTGTCCGTGTCGTGTCGTGTCCGTGTCGTGTCGTGTCGTGTCCGTGTCCGTGTCCGTGTCCGTGTCCGTGTCGTGTCCGTGTCCGTGTCCGTGTCCGTGTCGTGTCCGTGTCGTGTCCGTGTCCGTGTCCGTGTCCGTGTCCGTGTCCGTGTCGTGTCCGTGTCCGTGTCCGTGTCGTGTCCGTGTCCGTGTCGTGTCCGTGTCCGTGTCCGTGTCGTGTCGTGTCGCGTCGCGTCGCGTCGCGTCGCGTCCGCGTCGCGTCGCGTCAGTGTCGCGTCCGCGTCCGCGTCGTGTCGTGTCCGTGTCCGTGTCCGTGTCCGTGTCCGTGTCCGTGTCCGTGTCAAGTCGGTATCGGTGTCGGTGTCGGTGTCGGTGTCGGTGTCGGTGTCGGTGTCGGTGTCGGTGTCGGTGTCGGTGTCGGTGTCGGTGTCGGTGCCGGTGCCGGTGCGGTGTCGTGTCGGTGTCGTGTCGTGTCGTGTCGTGTCGTGTCGTGTCTGTGTCGTGTCCGTGTCGTGTCGTGTCGTGTCGTGTCGTGTCTGTGTCTGTGTCTGTGTCGTGTCGTGTCCGTGTCGTGTCTCGTGTCCGTGTCCGTGTCGTGTCCGTGTCTGTGCCGTGTCGTGTCGTGTCGTTTGCGCGTCGTCGCGTCTGCGTCGTGTCGTGTCGTGTCGTGTCGTGTCTGTGTCCGTGGCGTGTCGTGTCCGTGTCCGTGTCCGTGTCCGTGTCCGTGTCCGTGTCCGTGTCCGTGTATGTGTATGTGTCTGTCTGTGTCTGTGTCTGTGTCTGTGTCTGTGTCTGTGTCTGTGTCTGTGTCTGTGTCTGTGTCTGTGTCTGTGTCTGTGTCTGTGTCTGTGTCTGTGTCTGTGTCTGTGTCTGAGTCTGTGTCTGTGTCTGTGTCTGTGTCTGTGTCTGTGTCTGTGTCTGTGTCGGTGTCTGTGTCTGTGTCTGTGTCTGTGTCTGTGTCTGTGTCTGTGTCTGTGTCTGTGTCTGTGTCTGTGTCTGTGTCTGTGTCTGTGTCTGTGGCTGTGTCTGTGTCTGTGTCTGTGTGTGTGTGTGTGTGTGTGTGTGCGTGCGTGCGTGTGTCGTGTCGTGTGCGTGTGCGTGTGCGTGTGCGTGTGCGTGTGCGTGTGCGTGTGCGTGTGCGTGTGCGTGTGCGTGTGCGTGTGCGTGTGCGTGTCCGTGTGCGTGTGCGTGTGCGTGTGCGTGTGCGTGTACGTGCGCGTGCGCTGCGCCGTGCGCGTGAGTGCGCGTGCTGCGTGCGCGTGCGCGTGTGCGTGTGCGTGTGCGTGTGCGTGTGCGTGTGTGTGTGTGTGTGTGTGTGTGTGTGATGTGTCTGTGTGTGTGCGTGCTTTCATTTGGCTTAGAGCTGTTTAGATTTTGCGTGAAAACCAATGGCGGAGGGGGGGTTTGTTAGGGTCATTTTTTGGTTTCTATCAAGTACATCTAAAACAGCCGCATATTTTCAAGATATAAAAATAAACAGAAATAAACCTTAATCGTATCGATTGATTATGTTATATGCAATGTTTTGATAAGACGCATAAATTAGCGGTAATCAATTCTTAAGGTAGAATGTGTTAGTTCAATGTTTTCAATATCTGAATAAGGATTCATTTTATACGAAAAAGTCTAGACATATTTTTTAAAGAAAATTTAATTCTATATAATTTTTCTTTATAAATGCAAGTTAAGTCTAAAAATAATTAAATATGAATAAAAATGGTCAAAATATATAATGGATATTTTATAGAAGCGGGAGGCTTTGGAATTTTTTTTTGAAGGTAACAAGTAGTTGTGTCTATCTAAAATGAACTTTTAAACGTCATTCTGTCATAGATTAATGGGTTTGTTTTCACAATGTTGCCTGTTTTCGTTATGAACGTATGAAAGGAAACACACAGTTACGCTAAGAAAATATAATTTAAATTATTGAATGTCTTAATTTCAACTTTGTTTAAACTTACGTCGCATGACAATTGTAAATATATTCCATAAATAGCAATATATTCCATTGTAGGCGTACCAACATATGTCTTTATTTGAAGATCTTCCTTTATATTTCCAGGATTGTTCAATATGCAATGTAATGGACGCGTCAACGCGACGTGGAAACACCTTGTTAGATTTCAAATATTTTATTCATATAATAAATTGTTTTTTCCGCCATTTTTGTTTTTGTTTATTCAACGCGTTGTTACGATCTGCAATTAAAATTTGCAAATTTTGTGATATAAATTAAAGGTATGTATATTATTCTGTATTTAATTTTCTTTTAATTTAAAATCTATTTTCTGCGTATATTAAAATATTTCTATAAAGCTGAAATTTTAGTAATAGTTGACCTATAGATTCATTTACGTGATGAGCTTATTATAAAAGGTGGATACAGGTATAAGTATTCTAAAAAAATGTTATTAAAATTATTTAATTCTTTCCATTTCCGTTTACTAGATTGGAAGGTCGTGTGGTGTTCCACTCCAGATATTTTTTTAATTTAGAATCTAGATGTCTATTAACTTGTCTGATTATCAAAGGCATAAAAGTTTGACATAATAACGTGTTATATCTTAAGCAATCAAAATTGCATTACAGCGGAGCGCATGTATGCTATCTCGAAAAAAAAACGAGTAATGAGGTGTATTTAAACAATGTATTGTTATCCGTGAAAATCCCGAAATATCAGCTTAGCAAATTCAAAATCACGTGGGCATATCCAAATCAGTTGATTCTAAAGAAGACAAAACTTCATCCGTATCAATACAGAATTTGCCAAGCACTTAGACCAGGTGACGCAGAAAGACGGAGATAATTATCTGAGTGGTATAAAAGAAGATACCATCAGAACAATAATTTTTTTTTCACACATTATGGTCTGATAAAAGTACGGTTTCCAATAATGTGATATTTAATAGAATAAACGTTCATAATTGGTCTCAACACCGTTTTGCCTTCAATATGTGGGTTGGCAACGTTACTTAAATTTACTAAAAACTACTTTGGAAGACGCTCTTGATAATTTACCCTTATCCGAATTTCGCGATTGTTGGTTTCAGCAGGATGGTCCACCTGCACACAATTCACGCATGGTTAATGATTACCTTTCAAATGGTTTTGCCGAAACAGTTTTAAGCACCCATTTGAAACACCCTGGCCAGCCCGTTCTCCCGATATAACCCCGCTGGGTTTTTCTCTTTGGGGGTACATAAAAAAATATGTTTATAAACATACCTTTGGAACGGAAGAAGAACTCCGAAGGTGGGTACTTAAGGCATTTCAACCTGTAACACCTACAATGCTAAAGAATGTTTTGGATTCTACAGTTAGAGGATGCTATTTATGTTTGGAGAACGAAGGAAGGTTTTTCGAGCATACATTATAATTTTTTTTTTAACTATTGTTATGCGTTATGTTACTTGCCATCAAATGTTATCTATCCATTTATATGTTATTGATTGATTGTAATTAATTGTTTATAAAGTCTGTATTCAAAATTGAAAAATTCTGTCATTTCATTAATTTGATGAGCAAAGTACAGTTAGCAAAAGCCCATTTATGAATACTATTCAGTTTAAATATTATTGGGAGGGATACAGGCTCATACTTAGACTTTCTCTGACAATCGTAAAATAAGTTTAAAAATAGCCACTAAACCATAAAGTGTGATGCATGCTTGAATGTTTATAATCAAAACTACTTAACACAGTACAATTTATTAATAACAACAAAGCAATAGATAAAGCTATCAGCATTAATTTTGACCTCCATTGAATACATAAATATTTAAACACATTCTAAGAGGAATTTATTAATATTAATTGTTTCATTTTTGCAAGTACCTACATGAGTGATTAAGTTAGTTTTTGCTGCAAGATGAGTATAAGAAATTTACCAAAACAGCTTAAATTAATAGCGGAAAAGGAGTTAAACGAAGTGCCTGAACGGACAAGAGATGACATAAATGCTATCAAAAAATGGCTCAAATCTCAAACACACCTAACTGTATGTATAGGTAAGTAGGTTTACAATATGTTTCAATATTACAGATAACATTTTTAGAAGATCAGTTGATAATTAGCTTTTTGAGAGGCTGTAAATTTAGTTTAGAGCGAACCAAAGAAAAAATTGATAAATATTATACTACAAGAACTATTGCTCCAGAAATTTTTAGTAAGCGAGATCCTTTTGGATCGAGTATCCAACACCTTCTCAACAACAGGTTGCATAAACTGGCACAATACACTAAGTTCATTTATATCAATTTTAGAGTAATAGCAATGTTACAGCTTAAAGTAGGAGAACCTGTCAGAATAATTTTGCGTCCTGGGGCTTTAGATTTAGATTTTGCCGAAGTACAAGATATACTTAAAACATATTTTATGATGATGGATATATTACTTGAAGAAGAAGACAACTGTGTTATTTCAGGTTCAATGTGGTTGATCGACTTAAAAGGAATTACTTTAAAACATATTTTACAAGCTACTATACCACTGGCAAAGAAAGTAGCAATGGCTTTAGAAAGCTATCCATCAAGATTAAAAGCAATTGATTTTATTCATGTTCCATCAATAGCGATTCCCATTTGTAACGTTTTCAGGTCTTTAATATCCCAAAAGTTGAATCAAAGAGTAAGAAATTCTTATGTAGATGCAATTGTATAAAAGTAAATTAAGTCATTGTTAATTTTTACTTAGGATTAAAATATTATTCGTCACTCCCGGTATTAATTTACTTTTGTGTAATCGGCCCTTGTTTGTTTCAATAAAAATGTACCTATGTAACAAATTGTAATTTTAAAAAGTTTGATTGTTCGTTTTCTTTTCTATCTAGTGTACACTTTATGAAGATGATGGAGGTTGGGCAATTTACGACAATTTTCCACTTGACATTCTTCCTCGAGAGTATGGCGGACAAGCAGGTCCTATACAGAACTTAGCAGGTAGTTTTTGAACATATTTTAATAACTAAAATAATCGTTGACATTTAAGATCAAGGGAAACTTAAAATAGAGAGCTACAAAGATTGGTTTGCAAATGAAGTTAAATATGGTTCTGATGAAACAAAGCGACAAAAAGATTTGAAGTACTCGTATTTTAACAATATATATGGAATAAATGGATCTTTTCGGCAAATAGAAATTGACTAGCAAATCATTTTTATTATTTTAATTTAAAGTTAAAAATAAACAATTTAAAATCTGAATGGTATGCCTTATTGTCAAATCACCTTTAATTCCGAAACTGCAACTTTTGCGTATTGCGTGACACAAATTTTACTCTAAAGATTAACATACCATTTTTCAAATGGGAGTAAGCGCACCTAAGGTTTACTAGTAGAATAGTCCCACTTATCTCCCCTATCACTTTTAATCGAATAACGTCATGACAAAATGATAACGGCACCGCCCACTTCTTGGTTTATCCCTTTGCCTCAGACTGCCCTCTCTGATTGCTGGTTTAAACGTCCACTTTTAGAGTCTGCCTTCCCGTGTCTGTACTTTGGCGGTGGGGTGGCTCCAGTCTGCTTGGAAGCTTGGAGATACGCATGCATAGTGGAGGTCTAAGGCTCTGCATTCTGGTTGTCTGTGTTGTTCGTTTATTTGCTACAGCTGGTGTATTGTTCAAAACCTAATGGAGTTTCCAGTGTATTTTAAAAGCATTGCATATTATTATGGCGGAAAAACCCCATACCATTTGATAGCTCCATTTCTGAGCCTCCACGTGTTGATTGTCTCCATGCCATATGAGTGTAGTACAATTTAGCGTCAGCTTGAGCCCCTCTTCCCACCCTCTTCCATCAGATTCTACTTCACTGCGGCTCCAGTTAAGGCTCTATCAGCGCCCTCTTTTGCAATAATTGGGTCTGCCCTGGGACGACTTTTCTAGCAGTTGCGCTCTTTCATTTGTTTCCATTAGCCTTTTGGAATTTGAGGTTGGGGCTTCAGCCCGACCCCCACTTCTTACAATTAGGCCTCCGTCAAGGCCCCATTTTTTAATAGTAGCTATGTCAACAGTGTAAGTTTTCTTTGCTAATTTGTCTGAGGAGCATATCTGATATATTCACTGGGATAGTCCTATCCGTTAGAATAGTTCTATCCCAATATAGGGGGATATAACAATGGTGTGGTACCTTAATGTTATCTATAAGTTGGAAAGACTGAGCAAATCATTGTTGAATGATTCTACCCACACACTTGTGACTATATAAATATTTATTCTGCGTTATTGCAGTACATCCAGCTGTGATATATTGTTTAGTTTCTGAGACATTTAAGCATCTCCATATATCATCTAGGATAGTTGAATCTTTAATAACAAACCTAAAATATTTTTAGTACCAACTACTTGGTCTTGTATTGCACACATAAACCCTTCTGTCTTCGAAAACAGTCAACTAGTGGTTTGATACAGTATAACATTATAACTGGGCCAACTTATAACATTAAAACAAAAGCGATGATGTAATAACCAGAACGCAAACGTAATAAACAGTTTACAATTGATCAAATAATTTTAATTAATAAAAAATATACCAAATAACAATCGCTACTGCCGTTGGCTCAATCGGTAAATTAAGATAGGGAGAGTTCTAATATACTGAGTTGTTAACCTACCTGAAATGCTGCTTGCTTCCCATCTGCTTAGTTATGTTCACTGCATTTAATTAATAAAAAATGCAATATAAAAAATTATGAAAAAATGATAAAATCTCGAGCGCCATGTTGTCTTTTTTTTTATAGGAACAACAAAACCTAGTTAATGAATAATAATAAACAATTTATCAAAATGAAAATAAAATAACATAATATACTTAAGTTTATTCAATATCTAATTGAAAAGGTAAAAAAAATCAGAAGTCATACTATTCTAAAAGTATATAAAAACATTACCTTTGAACGGTTCGGTACATAAACTGTATTACTGCTGGTAACTATGAAGCAGAATGGTGAACTTGGTTAGGTCAATGTCTTGCTAATCTATCCTTAATGTATTGTGTCCATAAATTTATTGAATTTCTTTGAAGTTTAAGTATGTAGAACTTGCGTTGTAAAATGTAATTTAGGTAAAAATTTCCATTTAAATTAGAAAAATAATAGAATAGTAAATTAGTGAATCATAAGTGCCATTAAAAATAAGTATTATAAAAATGCCATATAAAAGTGCAAAAGTGTGCATTCTAAAAGAATGCATTAAAAAAATGCCTAAAAAAACAAATGTTTTTAATTTAAAATATAATGAATTAGAAAATAACTTACCATCAAAATCTGATGGCACTAAATATAAAAATTAGGTAAAAACCATGCTTTTTGCTGTAACATTCAGCAGCAAGTGAAAAAATATAGCGGCTTTCAGAATAGCTCCTCTAAATGTTTCCCCCAAGAAGTTGTCACGCGTTGCGCGGATACAATGATCAGAATCCAATTTTTTTAAGAAAGGGAACTATAACTATTTATGAAATATTACACCCAAAAAGATGTTTTCTAGGAAATGCAAATTAAATTGCCTTTCTCAATTCTACATTTTAATAATTAAAAACTTTTATAATACTACGCCAAATCAATGAACGTTCTTAAATTAATATATTTTTTAATGCAACCACAAAAAAAGGTTGTTACACACCCTCCTAAAATTTGGACTCGGAGATCACCAAAGCGGAGATTCCAAACACTAAGCTAATAAATGAAATTATTAAAATTTAAGAAAATACGAAATGTTAAGCTAATTAAAATATAAGCAATATGTAAGAAAATAAAAAGGAAATGTGCGAATAAGTACAGAAAATGTGGTGATGTCGGTCAGGAAAGACCCCTCGCAACATAAAAGCTAATGACGCGTTACCACCCGCACACGCCACTAGTCGAGAATCAAGGACCCGAAACCTTAAATAAAGTAAAAAACTGGTGGGGTTAGTGAAGCAAACCACCATCAGAAGAGCAAAATGAGTAACCGGTGAAAAAAATTTGAATCTAAGGTAAAAACGAACGGAAACCTACCATGACCTGAAGGGACAGGGTGGGGAACCAGGGAACGGTTATATTGCAACTTTATAAAAAATCAAGGCTAAACGCCACTCCACTCGAGAGTAAAAATAAAAATCCTTCCGGACTAACAATAAATAATCGCGAGACTTGAGGCCGAGAGAGAGCGGTTCCATTACCCTACCCCGGTGGTCTCAAACCAAGCCTCCTATGTACAATACACAACTACCACTGTCACGTTCGATAAGTGAGTCATAATCGGTAAATCCAAGATACGACTATTTCCTTGGCAAATTAGCTCAGGATGCTTCGTCGAGGAGAACAAGAGAGGCCACTCTACGCTTCACGAGATTCAGGTTTCGTGTTGTTCCACAGTCGTCGTCCAAGACCAAACATACCCCTAACTAACACGCACGTTTTGTAAATAAATCGAAATCTAGGTGAGATAGCAAAGAGAATGATGAAGCACTCTTACGAACACAACAACCCCCCCCCCCCTAAAACTACCAAAATGTCATAATCAGGAAGTGAACTAATCGAGGTTGACACGAGGCGAACCGAAGTCCTCAAGCACCGTCCAAGAATAGTAACACTACACAAATAAGGAAAAATAAAGTAACTAAATCAATCAAAAAATAAAAATGTATACAAGCATTACTAATTTTCTTATCCATCGTTAAGAGTTGACACGTCAAATTAACGATCAGAGGTAAACTCAAAATAGTTATCTTCAATTTTACTATTGTAACAATAGCAAATTGTAAATCCAACAAAGGAAGATAATCTGCCAGAGAACTAATGTCCCACAAAATCGGCAATTCAATCGCACAATGGGATCTAAATATCAACCATCATGCTAAACAAACGTAGCAAAAATAAAATAAGTGGTTTGCAAAGCCACAAAAATATAAAATAAAATAATGTGGGAAATAAGCGCAAAATAAAATTACTTTGAAAAATTATCAAAATAATTAAAAAATATAAATAAGAAAACCAGAATGTAAAAATACTGAAATAGAAAAATAATTAAAAAGAATACGAAAAAATAAGAACTAATGGGGTTTTAAATCTTTAACATGAAAAACACCTAATGGTTTATTATCCATAGGGGTGGCCAATCGGTACGTAGTTGGACCTACCACCTCAATAACTTTTGCCTCAATAAATTTTGGAGCTAACTTTTGACTATAATTTTTAGTCGCATCAGATAAAGTAAAATTCTTTTTCCAAACCAAATCGCCAACGTGTAATTTCAACGGACGACGTCGCAAATTGTAAGATTTTGGATTTCTTTCGTAAGCTGCATGTAAATTTTGTTTAACATGTTTAAAAATGGGTGAAAGTTCATTTAAATCTTGAACTAATTGTTCACGGTTAGCAATAAATAAATCATCCTCTTTGAAATCCTTTAGTCGACCATAAAAATCTGCAAAAATAGGAACTGTCCGACCAAACGCCAAAAAGGAAGGTGAAAATTTCGTAGACTCATGAACAGCGTTACGATTTCAATTAAAAACAATTCAGCAGAGAATTAGTACAATCTAAGAAAATAAAAAAATGGAATTTACACACAAATAACACTAAAATATGTTAAACGTTCGCATCTAATCTTCCACCATTAAATTTTAAATTTATAAACATGAACAGAACTCTTAAAAATTTGTAAATATTCAATTAACTTGGAAAAATCGTGAACGGGAATACTAATTGAAGTATTAATATTGTCATTATGTGACAGAAAAATAAAATAATCTAAATTTGTAATTAATTATTCATTTCAAAGTTTTCGTTAAATGGATTCAATAAATTCTAATAAATCGTTACATAAATTTAATAACTGATGGTCTCAATATAAAAATTCATTATCAAAAGTAATGTAATTCAAGCGTTTCAAAATTTAAATAAACGTATTAACAATTGAATGTTATGAAGTTTATCAATAACAAAACCTAAATATGATAATCGAGGTTTACAAAATTCACATTTATCTAAATTAATATTTAAATTGGCATCACTAGGCCTTTTAAAAACTTCTCTTAAAATATGTTCCTTAAAAGTACTTGAAAAAGCAATAATATCGTCTAAATAAAAAAAACTGATTGAGATAAATCATGTCCTAAAATGGTATCCATAAATCGTTGTAATGTATCATAATCAAAGATTGAATGCATTTTTTAATAATTCCACTTTAAAGGTGTTTGGTTCATATAAAATTTCATACTTCTTGTATGAATCAAATAAATTTGGATTAATTACGTTTCTCATCTAGTGTCAACCTTTCTGCTTCATTTACATTTGAAAAAAATTTAATTCTACTAATAACTCATCACTATATAAAACATCCACTAAATAATTAAAATTTGACATGGTAAAAAATATTGTATAACACAATCAATAAATTTCATTAAGTATAAACACATAAAAATACCAAGCGTAACAATAAATGGTAACACTCCTTAAATCTCGGTCAACTCTTAATAACTTAATAATCAAAACAAACAAACACAAATGAGAATAACCAGCATTGAAACAACAGCAAATCAAGTCCCTTGTTCTGGCCCCAGTGTAGTATTAACACATGTAATAAAAATCTCAAATATAAAGTGATTAAAATAACAAAGTAATAAATTTCAATGTCCCTGCTCGGGCGCCAAATTATAACATTAAAAGGCGTCAAAGTATAACATTATAATTTGGCCAACTTATAACATTAAAACAAAAGCGATGATGTAATAACCAAAACGCAAATGTAATAAACAATTTGCAATTGATCAAATAATTTTAATTAATAAAAAATTTACCAAATAACAATCGCTACTGCCGTTGGCTCAATCGGTAAATTAAGATAGGGAGAGTTCTAATATACTGAGTTGTTAACCTACCTGAAATGCTGCTTGCTTCTCATCTGCTTAGTTATTTTCACTGCACTTAATTAATAAAAAATGCAAAATAAAAAATTATGAAAAAATGATAAAATCTCGAGCGCCATATTGTCTTTTTTTTTATAGGAACAACAAAACCTAGTTAATGAATAATAATAAACAATTTATCAAAATGAAAATAAAATAACATAATATACTTAAGTTTATTCAATATCTAATTGAAAAGGTAAAAAAAATGAGAAGTCTTATACTATTCTAAAAGTATATAAAAACATTACCTTTGAACGGTTCGGCACATAAACTGTATTACTGCTGGTAACTATGAAGCAGAATGGTGAACTTGGTGAGGTCAATGTCTTGCTAATCTATCCTTAATATATTGTGTCCATAAATTTATTGAATTTCTTTGAAGTTTAAGTATGTAGAACTTGCGTTGTAAAATGTAATTTAAGTAAAAATTTCCATTTAAATTAGAAAAATAATAGAATAGTAAATTAGTGAATTATAAGTGCCATTAAAAATAAGTATTATAAAAATGCCATATAAAAGTGCAAAAGTGTGCATTCTGAAAGAATGCATTAAAAAAAATACCTAAAAAAACAAATGTTTTTAATTTAAAATATAATGAATTAGAAAATCTGATGGCACTAAATATAAAAATTAGGTAAAAACCATGCTTTTTGCTGTAACATTCAGCAGCAAGTGCAAAAATATAGCGGCTTTCAGAATAGCTCCTCTAAATGTTTCCCCCCAAGAAGTTGTCACGCGTTGTGCGGATACAATGATCATAATCCAATTTTTTTAAGAAAGGGAACTATAACTATTTATGAAATATTACAACCAAAAAGATGTGTTCTAGGAAATGCAAATTAAATTGCCTTTCTCAATTCTACATTTTAATAATTAAAAACTTTTCTAATATTACGCCAAATAAATGAACGATCTTAAATTAATGCATTTTTTAATACAACCACAAAAAAACGTTGTTACAACAGTTTTATCAACATTATCTCCATTAAGTTCAATATGCTGTTTCCGTGAAAGAATTTTGCTTTCCAATTTTGTTAAAATTGGATCTATCCCAAGCGTTAACATATTTAATGGAGCGTAATTATTATCAGATGTTCTTACAACTTAAACAAATTAGATATTTGGGCGTTTTCAATAACGAATTTTTTTTAATTTGCTACTATTTTCATGTGTAAGTAACTTAAATTAACTATCCCTCTGCCTCCTTGGATTCTAGGTATTGGCATCCGTCAATCGCCGATTTTGGATGATATGCGTTAAATTTTGTCATGGTAGTTCGGATACATCTTTCAAGCGACTCAATTTCTGTGGTAGTCCATTTAATAATCCCAAAAGTAAGCAAGAATTGGTATTGCATAGGTGTTTAAGTCCGTTACAATATTTCTCCCAGTTAATTGTGATTTCATATCTTAAAGCCGAGATTTAAATTTAATTATAGTCTGATGTTTAATTTGTGTGTGTTTTATGCGAATTGATTACAGCGTTCCAAGCTATTTGTGTACTTCTTCATGCTTCATTGGATCAATGGCTTCCTCATGATGAAGTTTAAAACGAGTTGTTTTATGAACACCTCTAATCACAGTTTGCGTTCTACATTCGTCAAAACCAAATCCCATTTTGAAGTCATTGAAAAATAGTTCAACTATCCTCAATAAAGATGTTACACATTGTGATTTTTCACTATATAGTTTAATGTCTTTCATATGTATGGTAAGTGGGATACAGTTTGTTGTAAATCATTGTTAACTTTTAATTTAAAGCCACATTCTGTAACGTTTAACACGTGAGAAAGAGGATTCAGAGCTATACAGAACCATATGGGAGTTAGAGAGTCACCTTAAAAGGTGCATTTTAAAACGTTAATAAAAGTTGTAATTAATCCATTTTCTCCTCAAAGAGCCAGTGTGAGGAACAGAGATATATGCCTTCCTGTAATCAATGAAAGCGGTGAACAGATTTCGTTGTTTATTTATAGCTTGTTCTAAAGATATGGTTTACTACAACTTTGACAGTTTCTAGTGCATCCCTTCTGTTCAACGGCCATGATTGAATTATCTTCGCAACGTTAGTAAATCTTCTCAGCGAAGCAATATGTGTGAAAGTAAATTAAAGTAAAAGTCTTTTAGAAAATAACAATTATTATTATATTCCGTTTTTCACGTCTTTTTATGCGGATTGGATAATATACTGACTTCCATAAAAATTGCAGCACCTAGAATTTGTTGAACCATTTTATTGAAATTTTCGTCAACGATGTCTTTCATTAGAACAAACAAACGATTGAAATTTGAATAAAATCTAGCTAGTAGTTTTTTTTCCTTTGCACTTAGTAACAATAAATTTGCAGAAATAAACCAATCAGTGTAATTAACTGTGAATTTTGCAAATTGTTTGTTCACAATTTCGTTCTGAACTTGGGAACAATGCCAAGAGTACGTCAACATCAACATTTTCCAATTTACTGATTTTGAACGTGGCCGTATTATTGGCATGAGAGAGGCCGGACTTTCGCTAAGAGAAATTTCTCGTCGTGTAAACCGAAATGTTACAGCGGTATTGAGATGTTGGTCCAAATGGTCCGAGGAAGGGTTGAAACAACGTCGCCCTGGATCTGGACGTCCCCGAAGGACTACATATCGGGAACAACGTCGCTTAAGACTTTTGGCCACACGAGACAGATTTTCAACAACTGATCGATTGCAAATGATTGGATGAGAGGTGTAGGACCCATAATGTCAACGTCATCTGTTTATCGCTGGATGAGGACTTAGGGGCTGCGTTCATATCGTCCATTTTTATGTCTTCCTCTTACACCACTTCACCGTCTGCGCAGGCCAGAATCGAGCTCCGAAAGAGCGAATTGGGCGCAAGAATGGCATCGAATTGTGTTTAGTGACGAGTCCCGATTTTGCTTGAGGCCCTACGATGGTCGTAGGAGGGTCAGACGGATGCGTGGAGAACGTAAAAATCCAACAGCTTTTGTGGAACGCAACACAGCCCTCACGCAAGGAGTGATGATATGAGGTGCAATATGTTACGGTATTAGATCACCCTTGGTCTTTATTGGTGGCAACTTAAACGGCGCTGGTTATATTGCCAATGTGCTAGAACCCGTTGCGCTTCCCTATCTTCAGGGGCTGGAAAATCCCATTTTCCAACGGGATAATGCGCGCCCTCATGCGGCAAGGGCTACAACACGTTTTTTGGAAGAAGCTAACATTGCTGTCCTCCCATGGCCTGCTCGGTCGCCTGATTTGTCGCCCATTGAACATGTATGGGATGTGGTCTGTAGGCGACTGGGTAATTTACCACACACTCCAGATAACTTACACGATCTCCGGCTACGGATTCAAGAAGCTTGGGTTGATATACCACATATATCATTTGATTGATTGCGTGCCGCGCCGTCTAAATGAGTGCAATACAAATCGTGGCGGAGCAACTCATTATTGAAAAAGACATTTTTAATTTTGTTCGTTTGTTTTCAAATTTTAATCGTTTGTTTGTCCTAATGAAAGACATCGTTGACGAATAAAATCGTTCAATAAATTCTAGGTGTTGCAATGTTTATGGACGTCAGTATATATGGGTTTCCTCGATACATATATTACTAATTAATGATTAGCGTTTTCTTAATTATTCTGCAGGTCTCGAGGACGCTAAACGTTGTATCTGATCAATTATAGTGGTGTATTCGTACAGGTTTTTAGGTATGGAGCTGTTAGCTGATATAACAATGGGTATTGTGTCGACAGTTTTCATTTTCCACATAGATTTTATTTCATGTCAGAGTTCTTGATGTTTATTTAATTTAGTTGTTATTGTGTTTTCAATATTGTTACCAAGCGGATTGGCTGTCACTTAAGGAGACGTTTTGTGTTTGTTTATGTACTATCGTTATGTCTGGTCTATAATGCTGGATTACCATCGTTCTGTCCCAGTAAATCTTGTGAGTATTGACCAGTATCTTGCATCCAGCTGAAAAGTGTTGTATTGTTTCAGAAATTTTATGGCACAGTCTGTCATCTATTTTTTGTTTCTCCATGTACTTTTTATAATTTGGGGTGCCAATGACTTGATCCTGAATGTCAAATATAAAATCTTCGGTTTCCGCGTAAAGATTTCCAGTTTGGAGCCATTTGGTATATGTTTGTTAATTTTTGTCCAATGTTTTTTTGGTAACCAGGTTTACTTTAATTCTACTAGAATTTGAAAGATTTAATGGATAGTAGTTCTTATCGGGTGTTTGAATTGCTGTGTGTAATGGAGATGGCAATGCTTTTCGTTGCAAGTATAATTTTAATCATTTTAACCGCTTATTCTTTGTTTAATTAACCTTCTTCTTCGCTAGGTATATAAAGTCTTTCTTTTGATGCATTCGATTTTCCATTAATAACTTTCTAGTTTTCGTATAAATCCTATCTATGTTGCAAAAATAATGTTCGTTTTTGTTACTGTTAAAATTTGATACATTTTTTATTGATTTTTGAAAATGTCAAGTTATATATATTTTAAAGAGCATTACTTGCCCTATCTATCTAAGCTAAAAGTTTTACTTTTAATCACAGTGTACATAAGTTATTTGTCTTTTTGTTATAGATGGAAAAATCAGAAATTCGTGCAATTGCTTTGTATAAACTTAAATGAGTCACAAATGAAACAGAGACGAGCCGAAAGGTTAACCTGGCTTTTGGTGAAGATACTGCTAATGAAAGAACTGTACCTGGTTGGTTTGAAAAATTTCGAAGTGGCGAAGAAGGCCACCTGGATGAGAATGGTCGAGGTCCGTCTAGAACTGCTCATAATGAATGGCTGAAACAAATTGTTGAAGCTTACCCATCAAAAACAACTTGAGAACTTGCAGAAGAACTGGAAGTTCACTATTCAACTATTGATCGCCATTTGCATGAGTTGGGAAATGTGAAAGATCCTGACAAGTGGTTTCCACATGAATTTACAGAAATGAACAGAAAATCGGTTTGAAATTTGCTCTTCCTTTCCTTTGCGCAACAAAAATGACCCATTTCTTGATCGTATTGTGACTTATGATGAAAAATGGGTGCTCTATGACAACAGAAAGCGTTCAGGTCATTGGTTGGACAAAGATGAAAAATCATAACACGTTCCAAAGCCATGTTTGCACAAAAAAAACATGTTGACTGTGTGGTGGTCTTATGCAGGGTTAATCCACTATAACTGCTTAAAACCAGATGAAGCAATAACACCTGACTGTACACAAATTCATGAAATGCACCATCATTTGCAAAAGAAGTGTCCAGCATTGGTAAGCAGAGAAGAGCCGATTCTTCTTCATGATAACCCAAGGCAAAATGTTGCACGTATCACCCTCACTTATCCTATTCACCAGATCTTTCCTCAACTGATTTTCACTGCTTTGCACATTTAACAAACTTTCTTAGTCGATATACTACTGCACTCCTGATCCACTTTTCTCACTAGATTTGTCACCAGATTTAGAAAAAGTCAACAGAAAAGTCACTAGATTTGAAGGGTGGTAACATTACCTGCTTCAAGATCACCGTTTCAAGGCCACGTGGTAGGAAAGGTTGGTAATACTGTTGAGTCTCTTCAAGGTCTCCACTTTAAAGTCACTCTCATTGCCAAGGTTATTATCGTACACACACCTCGCTTCAAGGTTGCTCACATTGCTTATCATCAAGGTCATCCATGCTCGCACGCGTTCTCCACTTCAAAGTCTATAAGGCAAGTACATGGTTTTTCAAGGTCAAGGACATCATACACCTTGCCTGCATAAAAGTATATTCCGCAAGGTCATTGAAGTAACTATATCTGAAAAAGACACTAGAAACATTACTGGATTGGTTTTCAAGGTCATTGTCGCTCCCGTACAGATTGTGGACATCAAGGTCATTGGTTTTCAAGGTAATCGTACACATTACTTCTATATATATTCCTCAAGGTCATCACATTGCCTACCTAAAACTACAAGGTTTTTCAAGGCCACGTTCAGTGCATCAGCCTTCAAGGTCAGTAAATGTTCAAGGTCACCAATCAATTCTCCGGATGAGTGTTAATTTGACAGGAAATTTTCAAGGTCACGTCCTCCGTCAATTCCAGGAGGTTCATTGACCTCCGTCTCAAGCCCTGAGGTATCATACAGATTGTTGCTTATGATAAGCATGTTTCAAGGTAATCAAGAAATTGTTGGAAGTTTACTTTGTAAGGTCACGCCCCCCAGCAAAGTGCACTGTCCTCAAGTGGTTCCGTTCCCCAAATACACATAGACATTTCCCAAAACAGGTAGCCGTTTCCTAAAACAGATAGCCGTTTTCTAAAAACAGGTAGCCGTTTCCTAAAACAAGGGGACCGTTTCCCAAAACAGATAGCTGTTTAGCAACACAGGTAGCCGTTTCTCCCCCATTTCAAGGTCACACCTCTGAGAAAAGAACAAAGGCGATCCATTGTTCCGACCGAGTTAATCATAATTTCTAAAAATAGATTGTTATCTAGCTACCCTCGCCATTTCAGGCTCAATTCTGAGAAATCAATTTTCAAAAACAAGGGCGATCCATTGTTTAAGCCGACACGCTTTAAAGTCTATGCTTATAATTTCAAGGTCACACCTCTGATAAAAGAGCAAAGGCGATCAATTGTTCTGGGCGAGTTATAATTCCTAAAAATAGATTCTTATCTTGATACCCCCACCATTTTAGTATCAATTCTGAGAAATCCATTTTCAAGAACAAAGGCGATGCATTGTTCAGCCGACGCTTCAAGGTCAAAGTTGTTTTGCTGAAGGCCATCATACACGTTGCCTACGTATATTCCTCAAGGTCACACAGCAATTCTTCAGGGGTATTAAATAGACTTTTCAAGGCGTGGGGGATTCTACCCTTCATCCAAGTAATTCTTGGCTGAGTCAAGATGTTAGTTCTCAAGGTCGGGGTATCGGACAGGTTATCGTTGTCTATGCTAAAATGTTGTGAGTCAAAGTTCTTGTATTGGCAAAATTGTAATAAAAAGAGTATGCTTACATTATGATGATACTACTGTCCTAAACCACCAGGATAACGTAGTTTTCTTAAGAAGCGGATCCAGTTTCCAAAGGCAGATATCCGTTTTCCAAACCAGGGGAGCCGTTTCCCAGAACAGGGATCTGTTATCCAACACAGCTAACCGTTTCCCGCACCATTTCAAGGCCACACCTATGTGAAAAGGACAAAGGCGATCCATTGTTCAAGTGATTTTTAGCTGAATCAGGGTCAGAATTCCTAGAAATCGCCTGTAGGGCTATCAAATAGGTTGTCGATGCTTAAAATGTATTGGTATCAATTTTGAAGGTCATAAGTCCTAGAAATCAACCCGTAGGGGTATCTCAAAACATTGCCGGTAAAGGCATATAGGAGGATGCTCTTCAAGATTACGTACACTATAGGATCCACTTTCTCGGTTTCAAGGTCATTGCGTACACACATTGCCTGTATATATTCTTCAAGGTCATGTATAGTGATCTACTTATTAATTTATTAAGGAAAACCCGCAAGTGCATTAGGTCGCGTACACTTTCCTTGCAAGGTCACATCTCTGAGAAACCAATTTTCAAGGATAAAGGCGATGTTCAAGCAATTCTGGTCGGCTCATAATCCATAGAAATCAGCACAAAGGGCAACCAATGACAGCTATATAACTTGCAATACAGAAATGGAGTAAACAATGTAAATTTGATGTACTAATGTTTCTATCAATTAAATAAATACAATTTTTCTATAAAATATTGTAATTGATCCCTAAATCAATAAAAAATCAATTTAGTTATAGATTTATTGGTTTTAATGTATGCAGATCTCTAGACAAAGAGACGCAAATGTTTTTATATTAATAAATCGCATTTATGCACATATTAACTAAAATTTCTTTTATTAGTAAAGCGTTATAGTGGTTTTTCATTGTTTAAAGTAACATAAAAGGTTTGCTTTCTTATGTCTATTTTAAATCTATACATTGTATATGATAACTAGAACGATGTCAAAATGCGAATGGAGATATTTAAAATACACATAAGAATTGTAATGTTGCTTAAATAACATTTGTATAAAATGTTTTAATGATCCACAAAGTAATAAAAAAAAATCGATTTAGTTATAGAGTTATTGATTTTAATGTATGCAGAACGCTAGACAAATAAATTTGCTTATTTTTGTATTATTATAAACAATTTAACCAATACTGGAACCACTTAACCTACCTTTTAGCATGGACAACATAACAACAACCTGTCTCCATGAACCGTTTAGAATTGGTCCTGCAGGTTGATTTAATAATTGATTTAACACATTGACTCGACCAAATTGCTTGGTGATCTTGAAAAATTTCGATCGGATAAGGTTGTATAATATCGGGTAAAACCGGGTAGCCTGTAGGTTAACACATGTGGTCTTGACAATCAAATTGCTTGGAGACCTCAAAAATTTCCAAACCACAACTATTTAACCTTGACCTACTTATTAGCATAAACAACATGTCCTTCATATGCCTGTGGGTGGAATTGCAATATGCCGAACAGGAAACTTCGATTTGACATGTCTCCCTCGCCTTGAATGAGATGTGACCTTGATTTGCGTGCACACACACACACACACACACACACACACACACACACACACGCACACACACAACGCCTAAGCAACATCAAAAAACATTAGGAAACATCAGGCAAACGTCAAAAAATGTGAGGGGAACGTCAAAACATAGATACATACAGACCCAATAAAAGAATCGTTTAACCTTGACCTACACTTATTAGCATAAACAGAATCTGTCCGCGAACTGATTGTAATAAGATACCAATAAATTGTAACCTTGAATAAGTCAATTTGGGCAATACAAAAACCATTTAACCTACCTTTTATCATAGACGACAATATGTCTCAACTGTAATACCCCCCTGACCTTGAAAATTGATTTCTCAGGATTGAGCTTGAAATGGTTGGGGTACCTGGAAATAACACCTTTGATCTTGAGAATAGATTTCTAGGAATTGTAATAACTTCTAAGACATACAAAAGTCACTGATTGGTTATTGATTAGGACTTGATTTCTAGGAATGCCCTTCAGACCACCTTGAGGATTGTAATAACTGAATTAACACTTCGACTCAGCTAAGAATATCCTCCTTGAAAACCATGTGACCTTGCTGCCCCCTGTACCACGAACATTTCCCAACACATGACCTCTACCTGAAAATAGAATCCCCTATACCTACAACTTTACAGTCTATTTAACACCTTGGACCTTGAGAATTCCAAGAATTAGCACATCGACTTGATTTGGAATTTCTTGGTGACCTTGAAGAATATACTTTAGACGGTGTACGAGAGGACCTTGAAAACCATGTACTTGAACGGAGGCAATGAGATGACCTTGAAAAACTATATACTTTGATATAGGTAATTTGTACAATGACCATAACCTTGAAAAACCATGTACTTGGACGTAAACAGTCAGGACCTTGAGGAATATACGTATGCAATGTGCGAAAATTGATACCAATACGTTTTGGGTGTTGACCTAGTTAACAATCTATTTTTAGATTTCTAGGAATTATGACCCCGACTCGGCCAGAATAAAGTTTTCAATCTGAGAACGGTGGATAAGATCGGGACACCTCTGCAGGTTAACACATGAGGAGGAAAAGTCTGTGTTGAGCTCTTGAATAAAACACACGTGGTTTGGGAGAGAGTTTTTCTCAGACATTTCGATACGCCTATTGGCAATATCATATAAAAAGAACATACGACGTATGAGAATCGAGTACTAATCTTTTTATTTCAGTAGTCTACAATCTTCGGACCGGAAGTGTGTGGTTAAAACCGCACAGATCCGGTCTCGGAGAAGCGCCAGTCAAGATGTGGTCGGACGAAGAGAGCGAGCACGAAGAGGGGGTTAAGTTCCCAAACATGTCCGCAGAATTATTCTACCTACAAGAATGGAGAAATTCACGAGAAGCCGTCCAAGGAAGAGACAAGCAGACACAAGAATATCGCACGAAACTCTATAAACAAGAGAGAGTAATCGAAGAACTGAAGGCAACCATTGAAACCCTTAAGACTCAACACGAAGAAGTCGTAGCAAGACTCGACGTGATTACAAAATCGACAAACAAAACCACAACCAAGACCTCCGAAGCTCGCGTAGAAGATCAACGTGACAACGAAGCCCCCGCGTCCTAAAAAGAAGAGGTACAGCGGAAAGAAGAGAGGGAACGATGAAACTCCCGAAACACCAAACAAAACGACAGGAACAACCGAAAAACTCCACGAGAAGATGGAAGTCTGCACAGCAGCTTCCCAACGAGAAAAAGATGAAGACGCCCTCTCCGAAGAGGAGGAATACAAGACCTCACGAACAAAGGCGATGTTAAGCGGCAACGGGTGGACGCCGAAGCACACGACCAGGAAATTCCAGCCCGAACAGAAATGATCCCGCCACTAATCCTCCACCGACAGGAGGATTACTCCAGGACCATGAAGAAGCTAGCCTCGGTCGGGATTAACCCAAAGGCTATCAGAACATCCAACGACGGGATCGAAGTCATCTTAAGCACCCCTGAAGAATACAGGACGGCAACGAATGCATTGGATACCATCGGAGTGCAGTTCAACGTCTACCTTTTAGAAGAAGCAAAACCGCTAAAGGTAGTCATCAAGGGCATCCCGCAAGACGACGAGATGCTAGAAACGGTACAGAACGATCTCAAATCCATGGGGTTTGACGTCCAGAGGGTTAGCGGATGTTCGCCGGACGCGAACACCGGAAAACCGCCATGGCAATGGTCCACCTCGAGAGAAGCGAAAGGGCCAAGGAGATCTTCAGCATCACGACCATAGGATACTTGAGGGTGCGAGTGGAGTCGCCCCACAAGAAGAACGGGTCAGGTCAATGCTACTACTGCCAGCGATACGGGCACACTACCAGCGGATGCCACGCATAGCCCCGATGTGTGAAGTGTGCGGGGACGCATCACGCCAGGGAATGCAAGAAGACCCGAAAGACGGGAGAGCCAAAGTGCTGCAACTGCACCGGGCTGCACACTGCAAATTACGGAGGATGCCCCGCCCATCCAAGAAACATCAAGAAAGGGAACGCCCCCAGAGCAGCATAAGTTAGAAAACCGGCAAGGATGACCGAAGCAGGAATAAGCTACGCCCAGTTGGCAACAAGAAACAGGCACCTGAAAAATCGGAAGACGAGGACTTCGCACTCATCATAAAGATCGTGTAGGCACTTAAAGCAACGAAACAGATCAAAGGATAAACTCACAGACGAGAAGACACAAACCGTCGCACCATTTAAGCGGCCGACCCAACCACTGACAGGGAACAACGTCACCGAGGTGACCGGAAGCATAAAAGCCGAAGTTCATCTCAGGAAACAACAGAGGTATGGGTATATTTAATGTATTTATTTCAGGTACAGAAAATCTGCAGATACCATCAGAAAAACCAATAAGACGGAGGTATAGGGGGCTAGAGCCCGTAATACCGAAAACAAATAACGATGACCGAGGTTAACAAATGACCTTGACCCATTCAATAATGGCTTGATTGGAAGCCAAGTGGCGTCATTGATTAGGAATGCAGCTAAATCTGACTTTCCGACATATGGTATCAACCAGTTTGGTGACCTAACCCTGAAAAGTGGAATCCCCGCACCTTGAAAAGCCTATTTGAATACCCCATTCAGCTGATTTCTAGGAATTATGAGTCGACCAGAATTGCTTGAACACCGCCTTTATCCTTGAAAATTGGTTTCTCAGAGATGTGACCTTGCAGGGAAAGTGTACGTGACCTAATGCACTTCTGGGTTTTCCTTAATAAATTAATAAGTAGATCACTATACGTGACCTTGAAGAATATATACGGGCAATGTGTGTACGCAATGGCCTTGAAACCGAGAAAGTGGATCCTATAGTGTACGTGATTTTGTAGTGAATCCTCCTATATACCTTTAACGGCCATGTATTGAGATACCCCTACGGGTTGATTTGTAGGACTTATGACCTTCAAAATTGATACCAATACATTTCAACCATTGACAATCAATTTGATAGCCCTACAGGTGATTTCTAGGAATTATGCCCCTGATCAGCCAAGAATCACTTGAACAATGGATTGCCTTTGTTCTTTTCACATAGGTGTGGCCTTGAAATGGTGCGGGAAACGATTACCTGTGTTGGATAACAGATCCCTGTTCTGGGAAACGGCGCCCCTGTTTTGGGAAACGGATATCTGTCTTTGGAAACTGGATCCGGTTCTTAAGAAAACTAGGCCATCCTGGTGGTTTAGGACAGTAGTATCATGAATCCCCCACGCCTTGAAAAGTCTATTTAACACCCCTGAGAATTGATTTATAAGAATTAACACCTTAGCTCAGCCAAGAATTGCTGTGTGACCTTGAGGAATATACGTAGGCAACGTGTATGATGGCCTTCAGCAAAACAACTTTGACCTTGAAGCGTCGGCTGAACAAGGCATCGCCTTTGTTCTTGAAAATGGATTTCTCAGAATTGAGCCTGAAATGGTGGGGGTATCAAGATAACAATCTATTTTTAGGAATTATAACTTGGCCAGAACAATTTATCGCCTTTGTTCTTTTATCAGAGGTGTGACCTTGAAATTGTAAGCATATACTCTAAAGCGTCGGCATAAACAATGGATCCCCTTTGTTCTTGAAAATTGATTTCTCAGAATTGAGCCTGAAATGGTGGGGGTAGCTAGACAACAATTTATTTTTAGAAATTATGACTAACTCGACCGGAGCAATGGATCGCCTTTGTTCTTTTCTCAGAGGTGTGACATTGAAACCGGGGGAAACAGCTATCTGTTTTGGAAAACGGCTACCTGTCTTTGGGAAACGTCTATCTGTATTTGGGGAACGGAATCATTTAAGGTCAGTGCACTTTTCTGGGGGGCGTGACCTTACAAAGTAAACTTCCAAGAATTGCTTGATGACCTTGAAACATGCTTAGCATAGACAACAATCTGTATGATACCCCTTGAGAAACCTCATGGCTTGAGATAGAGGTCAATGAACTTCCTGGAATTGATTGGGGCGTGGCCTTGAAAATTTCCTGACAAATTAACAGTCAAAGAATTGATTGGTGACCTTGAACATTTCCTGGCCTTGAACACTGGTGCAGGGACCGTGGCCTTGAACATTTGTACGTTTGAGGTAGGCAATGTGATGACCTTGGAAACCACGTACTTAGACGTAGACAATGTGAAGACCTGGATCTGCACAATCTTCTTCAATGGCCTTGAAAAACAATCTAGTAACTTATCTAGTGACTTTTTCAAATCTAGTTTCTTCAATGACCTTGAGGAATATACTTCCATACATGAATCGTGTGACCTTGAGGCCAAAGGCGCGTGAGTGCATGGATGACCTTGAAGATAAGAAATGTGGGCGACCTTGAAGAACCATTGACCTTGAAGCGGGGTATGTGTACGTTAAGAACCTTGGCAATGAGAGCGACCTTGGAGCGGGGACCATGAAGAGACTCAACAGTGTTACCAACCCTTCCTGTCACGTGACCTTGAAGTGATGACCTTGAAGGAGGCAATGTTACCAAACTAGAAATCTAGTTACTTTTCTGGTGACTTTTTCCAAACCTGGTGACAAATCTTGTGACAATAGTGGATCAGAACCAGCCTTTCTATTCTACTTTTCTTAATAGAAAAGTGTTTAAAAACAAGACTGAAATTGCATTTAAAGATTTCTTTGAATCTAGAGAACCAAATTTTTTTGTGAAAGGCATTAATAAACTGTTAGCATGTTGGCAAAAGTGTGTAAATGAAAATGGTTCTTACTTTGACTAATATGGTTCAATAGAAGTTGAGATATTTGTGTTTAAAGTTTTGCATTAAAGACGGACATTATTATTGCAACAACCCAAATAGTTTAACATTCCAGTGTTGCTCATTGCTCGAAAAAGTTTAAGTATTTTATGATTTTGTATAAGACCCTTATCAACCATGAGCGAGAAATAGAATTATAAGCCTTTGGTAATCTACCCTTGCGAGAGCTATATTTCCGTTTTCTTTTCTGACTTGTTATTTAACTGTTTGGTCTATTATTAGCTGTTCTTGATATCTTTGAGATTATTTTGTACACCCTTTCTGTTCTTCTGCAATTATATTATTAGTTGTGAGATGTGTTGTGATATCCTCGGAAATTATTTTTTTAATGATCTTATAGATAGAATTTAGATACGTAATTGGGCGGTAATTTTGTGGAGTAGTAATATTTTCATTTTTATCTTTCAAGTATGTGATACCACTAAAATCTGTTTACCCAACAGAAATAGTTAAGCTCCCCCCACTAAATTTTGGTCAGTGTAAGCAGCAACAAGGTTTACACCAACAGAATTATAAAAACCGGGAAACTTAAAAACCAAAAGTTGAAGTGGTACTTTGTCAAGACTAAATTACAAAGTGTCATGTTTTTAGTAATGGCATTTTAACACACAGCAGAAGTTTCAGATTGTTTATTACTTGTAAAAATACGACTTACATATTAAAGAAGGTACAAGAGACTGCAAATGATTACACTAAAGCAAAGTTTGGAAATTACAGGTGGACTTGGGTATAAACAAAGATTCGTCACATACTATTTTTTTTCAAATTGTTTTTAATTATATAAAATAAAGTAACACAAACGTAGTTTAAAAGTATTTGAAGTTTTGGATTAGGTCAAAATAGGGCGTCCTTTTATAAGGACGATGTACTACGTTTAAAATCAGGTACGGTTGCAAAACACTTTACTTTGTTCTAAAAAACAGAGAACATAAAACAATTAAACTGTATGATATTGAATAAAATAGAATTAGAGACGTCAACAACAATAATTGAAAGCAAGTAATTGCTTGTCTTCCGGGTTTTAAAAATTCGACCAATAACAAAGTTGCATCTAACATTGCGGAAATTGGGGAGGAGCTTAACTATTTCTGTTCGGTAAACGGAGTATAGTTACAATGTGGGGTATTTGTGTTGGATGCTCAATTAGATGTTGTATTATTTCTGCCAATCTGTGGAGTGAATTAAAATTTTTCCACCAATAGTTTTGTATTGTATCTGGCCTTCCAATTACTGAGAGCCTTTAAAACGTTTTTTGCTTTTATTTCTATTATACCAGACTTTGGCATTCGTTCAATGCTTTCAAAATTTTAGCTTCCTTTGCTACCCACTCTTTTTCTACGTGTACAATAGGCATAGACCACACCCTTCCAGTAGTCTTCTACGTTCAGCATTTCTGGTTTTTCATTATTTTTTGTGTGCAGTCGTCTTCTTCCAAGCTTTGATGTAATTTTCCTGGACTATTTTGATGGTGTACGTTGTCCATCTTCTTTTTATGTGCTAGATTATACTTATCTCTTAAGCCTTTTACTTGTTGCAAATAACTTCTGTGTGAATATCAATAACTAATTTCAATTGAGTTGTATTTTTCCCTTTCTGTTGTTATTTTGTACTTTTTCTATAAGTTGTAGTATTTCTATTTATTGTACATTGGCAGTCTGATGGAATTGTACAGTTTAGTTCTATCACTTTTGAGTTGGCCAATTTTCTTTTCTATTACTTCTACTTAGTTTACGGTTGTTTTGGACAAGGGTGTTTGAGAAAATGGTTAAGTCTGCTTCCGTAACATTCCGAAGTTTCCTTTATGCGTTTGGAAGACAAAATTAACATGGTTTGCAGCTGTAAGTGTGCGTTTTTTGTATGGAACCTTTGGTATGTATGGTCTTATGGAAGATTGCACTTCTGAAAATTCTGTTTTTAAGTGATGGAAACAATTTTTAATTTTCCTTTACATTTCGTCTTCTTTTACTTCCTTTTTGCTATTCTGGACATTAACTGGCAGTATTGTAGAATTTTCGTCCTCATGTTCATTATTGTTTAGATTTTGTTGTTTGCTAAATTATTGTGTATAATATATATGAGAAAAACGTATTTCATCTTTATCCTTTAAGCTGTTGATTTTTTCCATTTCTTCAGTTCTAGTACTCATTTCATCAACTTCCCTTTCCTGTTGATTGCTTGCTTTTCTTATTTGGTATTTAATTGCTTCAATTTCTCTTTTGCTTAAATCTTCTCCCGTCTTAATTTTTTGATCACAAATATTTTGTTCACTGCACTCAGATGGTGGATATATAAGCTTCCATTCTTCAAGGCACTGGGTTCTGTAGCTTATTACTTATTCCGTACGTTTCGTTGCTCTATAGAAGGCACGATATACAGTTAAATTATTTTCCTTTGTCTACTGTAACCTTTTACGTATTTCACTGTTACGATTATCGTTATTAAGTCCTTAACCACTTGATCGACTGTGAGCAACTTAATCTATATCATTGATTAAATTTTTGGATGTTTTAATCGAACTCCTGCTCCCCCCAGAATCCATGCAGCAGTGTGGGATTGTAAGGCGTTTCGTCTACCCACCTGGGGTGAATTATCCGGTGTTTTAGAATTGGAATAATGCTTCTATTTTAATTAATATGTTTATTTGAGGCGATTTTCCGGTAGAGCTGAAGGCGTATGATAGGATTAGGGTAATTATAGGTGAGATTGTTGCAGGATTATATGTAACTAAAAATGAAAGTAGGTTACTTTCCATAACTGCTCTATAGACTCCCATCCTAAACGGATTCCTGATTTTCACTACCATAACTAGGAAAAACTTTCTTCTTGTTAATAATTTTATACAACACAGCTTCCGAGCCCATCTTTATTCGTAATTGTGACCCGGCAGGTGAGTAAAAATAATTTGCAATTAATTAAAGTACTTATCGTTGGGTTTTAAATATTGTATTTTTCTATTTAACTTTTATATAAATTTACAGTTATCGTCCTAAGTAAATGGTAATATCTGTAAGAATTACTTGAGACGTTAGAACAAATGTATGAAATATGAGAAAGATGAAAACGTAAACATCATGCTAGTGGGCCTGTGATAACACGACCTGATGGATTCCTGTTACTGTCTACCCCGTATGAGGTTTTTTCATGGGGTCTTCCTCATACATAGCGGCGTGGTCACTTCGTACACGCACACTATGTGCAAATATTTAGGCGAATGTTGTGATAGTATCTTCTTCCTCACAATCCAGAATTCTAACTTCGTTCCTTCGGATCTTATACTGATCGCAACTATCCTAAATCCCGCAATGAATATATACTTAATCTATGTATATTGGGAATCCATCACAGTGGCTAATGAAGACGGAAAAGCTCAATCAGCCTACCTTCCCCCATGGGGAAACAATGAAACATGTTGCCTTTTCTTTTTCCCTTTCCCATTCTGTTAAAAGTGGTGAACGACCATTCTACTAGAAAAAAACTAGGTGCACTTACTATAGCGAAGCGTCGTATTTTGATGTTTATAGTAAAACGTATGTCATGTACTAAGCAAAAGCAAGTAGTAGTTTCAGAATTGAAGATTATTTGCCAATAAATGGTTTATTTTAACTATAGATTAAGGTAATCAAAATTATTTGCTACTCAATGTCTCTTCTCCGAAAAGATCCAATTATTCAACATGTATTGTTGAAATACGAGTACTTCAAATATTTTTGGTGACTTGTTTTATCAGAACAATATTTACCTTCATTTTCAAACCAATTTTTGTAGCTCTCTAATTTAAGGTTTCATTGATCTTAAGCATTAACGATTATTTTAGTTATTAAATTATATACAAAAACTACCTGCTAAGTTCTGCATAGCACCTGCTTGTCCGCCTTACCCGTGAGGAAGTATGTTAAGTAGGAAATTGTCGTAAATTGCCTAACCCCCATCATCTTCATCAAATGAACATAAATAGAAAAAAAAATTAATAACAAAAAAGATTTTAAAATGACGCTTTGTTACATAGGTACTGTAGTTGTATCGTGATAAAAAGTGATTAATTAACACATGCAAATTTATTAATTGGAGAAACACGTTTTTATTCCAAACCCAACTTATACAACAATACATGTAGGTCATCTGTAATTTATAGTATTATGCTAAATGTAGGTCATCCGTAAATTATACCGGCGGGTTAGTGTTGTCATCTATTAGTGACGTATACCGTAACAATGCCCTAACTTTAGATGCTATAGGTATTGCGCCCTGTGGTTTGGTAACCCAAAGCGGTTTTATTTTGCCTCGGCTTTGCTCAATCGTGTTTATAATTTATTTTATAAACGGAGTGTGGTTCGTATTAAGTACTGGATGGGCTTAACACTGTCACCTTAAATAAATCTCTTAAAGCGGTTTATAATGTATATTTACATAAAGTTAACAATATAATAAAAAGTAATTAACATCAACTCAAAATGTATTGGGACTTCTTGGACCTGGCGGCTCCTCACCCTCCTTCTCCTGGTGGGCGGCTAGTTACTGTGTGCGTAGTCGCTTCTGTGAACAGAGATATTCTTTTTAATCTACTCCTTACCTAATACGTAAAAGTTACGTTACGGTCCTGTATTTACAGTAGTGAGAGTGTTATCCTTGATACCTTTTTTGGTCGGCGGCGCCAGCGCAATGAACTCGAGTCGTTGCGGGGACTGAGAAAATCAATATCGTGCTTATACTTTAGTAACTCTGGAGCGCTGAAGCGAGTATGTCTTACTCCCGGGAAATAATACACCCGAAATGCGCGTATGCAAATGCGAGATCTCGGGACTGCATTTCTTTAATTATAACCGGTTTGATTAGGCAATTAGATTATTTATCTAACAGAATTAATTACGGATTTCTATACTAAGTCTAATTATCTACAATCAATCAAGGGAACAAAATACTTGATATTAAAACTACTCTAAAACGACTTTAATAGGTTTAAGGTAAATATTGGATAATTTACGTACTATCTAATTTATTTACAAACGATATCGCACCAGGTGTTTGTGATGGTTATATTGACTACAAATTTATACAACCGATTTCGGGTGTACTCTCCTGCGATTAAAGACACCGTGGACGGTTATTGTGTTTGTCTGTAAGTATTGTAGGTGTGAGTTTCGAGCGGGATCTCAGTAATACTCAGAAGACCTAGGCGACGGCCTGTCTTAACTGGATAGACTAAGAGAAAGGTCGTAGGTCTTTACAGCCCTGTAACAACCCTTCACCCTCAAGTATTTGCGAGGTGACGTCGGGGGTTACCCCTGCGTGACACGCTAGGTTTTAGTGTACTTTGTATTGGCGATTGACGACAGGACCTATCCTTCGTGGCACTCTAGGTGTTAGTGTACCTTGTATAACTCCTGGAGACTCAGCCCGGCGTTAGTTACGGTCTGTAGTGTTTGATTGTAAATGGTCAGATTTTATAACTTTACAACTTACGTGTCTATCAATGGCAGTACAGCATTAGACTTTAGGTTGCCCGGTGCGAGGTGGTGCGCGTTATCACACGATCGCGATGGACTCTTCGACGGTGAATAGCAGGTCGGTGCTTACACGAAGCGAACGGTGCGGCGGTGGCTACTGGTTTGGTTATTAGCAGGTCGGTGCTTACACTAAGCAATCGGTACGGTGGCGGCGGCTGGATATCGGCTTAACTTGAATCTACTTAGATTCATCTCTCCTTTCTCCACGCGCGTCGCGGGTTTATAAAGGTGCATCTGTGGGCGGCTTCGCGGCTACCGTGCGGGGGATGCCGTTATGCGATTGGTTGTAATCGTTCTGACGTGCAAAAACTTACGGGTTTTTAGAAATACACGTCAGCGGTGATTAATAAATTATTCGTTGTGCAATATCGCGTAAACTTTTGAAATTTTAGATATAGGATGGTCCGCAAATAATTTATTCTAAAAAGCATACGTAAAGGACGCTGGTTCTTTACAATACAACACTTTCCCCCCCTTTAACAGAAAAACTAAAAATAATGTTTGTAAAAAAAAAGATTTAACTTAACGAAAACATAAGTAATAGGAGCTAAATAAAGGCAATCAAAAATTTTATTCTAAATTTGGACCGCATTTGAGCAGTTGATTGACGTCGTTTCCACTGCAGTCCATCTACTTCAACCATATAAGTTACACCGGGCATTAAGATTTCACTAATTTTACCTAATGACCAATTTTTTATATCTTCTATGGTGTCTTTTACTATTACTTTTTCTCCCACCGGGAATGTTTTTTAGTTGTCCTTACTATGTAATGTTTGCTTGACCTGTTCGCGGTCAATTTTATCATGTACCGAACTCGGTGTTAACAGTGAGAAACGGCATATCAAGTCTCTTCCTAACATTAATTTTGCTGGGCTAGAGCGTGTGGTTTTGTGAATGAACATCTACAATCAAAAAGAAACAAATTCAAGTTTTTGTCGACTCTCTACAACTTTTATTAAGTGTGACTTGAATCGTTCAGCTATTCCGTTTGTGACTGGGTAATAAGTTGGGGTGAACGTCTGTTTAGCTTTTATTATTTTACAAAAACGTTCAAATTCCTCACTGGTCCATGTTGGGCCATTACCAGTGACCAAATGGAAAGGGTACCCATAACGTACAAAAATGCTCTAAAATATTTCAATTGTTTTTGTAATGTACGAAATTACACGCTAGTCATTCAGGCACAACGAGAATGAAAGAAATATCAAGATCATATTTTTGGTCGCCAGACATTGATAAAGAAATTGAAAATATATCAAGAAATTGTATTAACTGTTTACAAAATCATAAAAATTTCGAAAAAACTAAGTTAACAGTGTGGCCACAGCCTCCAACACTTTGGCATAGCTTACACGCTGACTTTTTAGGGCCGTTATATTCAAAAATGTTTTTAGTAATTGACTACAATTTTTATGATTTTGTAAACAGTTAATACAATTTCTTGATATATTTTCAATTTCTTTATCAATGTCTGGCGACCAAAAATATGATCTTGATATTTCTTTCATTCTCGTTGTGCCTGAATGACTAGCGTGTAATTCGTACATTACATTATTTTCTAAATTTTTTAGTCTTATGGCTCTGTACCCCCATAATAAACACTCTTTCTCAATACTGATTTCATTTTTTCGTTTCACATACGGTTCGTAATCTCTATCACAATCATTTCTTTCTGGTTAGCCATCTACAATACTTGATAATATCACATAAAATTTTTATCTTTTTTAGTTTCAGTTTGTACCGTTTGCCAATTTAATGTACAGGGTTTCTATAAAAGAACTCCGGGGTTTTGAGGCATAATATTTTAATGAATAAAAAAACGTATATAAATGTTTTATACATTATTGGAAAGGTTGGATTTGCAAGTTTTTTTTATGTATTAATACAGTTCAATATGAGCCCCGTTAGTGGCGCGGCACACATCGTAACGGTATTCAATCTCTTCCCATGTCCTGGCCAGCATGTCTGGGGGGACGGTTGCCACGCAATTGATTATTCGTTCCCTGAGATGGACAACATCACGGATTTTCTTCACATAGACAAGATTCTTGATATGCCCCCAGAAGAAAAAGTCCAACGGAGTCATGTCAGGGCTCCTTGGAGGCTATGGAATAGGTCCTTCTCTTCCAATCTATCTGTTGCCTAGTCGACCGTCAAGTGCCTCACGCACACGCATACTGAAATGTGGCGGTGCTCCATCTTGTTGGAAGTAGACTAAACCCTTCTCCACCTCAATGTCATCTAACTGAGGAAAAACATACTCCTCTAACAGGTCACAATTGACATCAGCATTGACATTCCTTTCGACAAAAATGAAAGGACCTATTACTCTATCATGCATAAGGCCACACCAAACATTCACTCTGGGCGTGCCACGTTCATACTCAATGAACTCATGGGGCGGCTGCGAACACATATTCTGCAATTATGTCTGTTTACAGTCCCGTTCACATGAAAAGTAGCTTCATCACTGAAAATAACAGTTTTTAAAAAATCATTATTTTCTTCAATTTTGTGTAGCATTGAAACAGCAAAGTCAAATCTCTTAATCCTGTCTGCCGGTTTAATGTGGTGTAACAGTTGGATCTTGTAAGCAGTTAAACGAGGTCTTTTATGAATTACCTTATGAACCGTTGATCTCGGTAATCCCAACTCCAGACTGCGTCTTGTTAACGATTTCTTAGGGCTTCGGAGGCATGAAGCTCGGATTCTGTCCTCATTCACTTGTGACACACGCGGCCTACCCGTTGACTTTTGTTTTAAAACACTTCCTGTTTCCTTGAAAGCACTTAACCATTGGCGAATTGTTTTGTCCGTAAACGGATCAACACCGTAATTACGTCGAAAGCTTCTTTGTACAGTAACAACAGAATTAGTTTCTGTAAGCCAAATAACGCATTGAGCTTTTTGTTGCGGCGTCGCCATAGCGCGGCAATCCAGACGGGACTGAGACTGACAGCCGCTACGTTGTTTCAAGATCAACGCTCCTCAGCGCTGCCAACTGTTGATTAAAACATTCCCAATTGGTATTAGTAAAACTTGATGAGCTAATCGTTTCGGAGATATTAATTACATTTCTGCATCTTCTACAGTTATTAATATATGAATTTTTAAAACCCAGGAGTTCTTTTATAGAAACCCTGTATTTAATTTTGATTTATTTATGTAGGTCACTGTATTAGATTCAAAACTTTTTCAATTATTTCACTGCTTCTAACACTGCTTTTTTGGCACTTGGTAACAACACGAGATAAATAATTTGCTGGACCACTTAAGAAAATTGACTCATAATGTAAACGACTCGCTGCCATTTTTGGCATACCATATTTTGGTCCTAATATTTTTGCCAATCTTTCATTATCAGTTTGTAAAATTAATTTATGTCCAAATAAAGAGTCGTAAAATTTATTCACTCCAAAAACGGTTGCATATGCCTCTTTTTCCAAGATAGGATATTTAATTTGGATATCACTTAATTTTTTGTTTGCGAATGCTACTGGTTTTATAATGTTATTACTGTCTTCTATGGACAGCACTGCGGCTACTCCACTATCTGCTAAATCACAAGTTAAAATGATTATTGAATTTTTATCAAAATGTGATAAAGAAGATGTGTTTGCCAGAGTTTTTTTTATTTTCTGGAATGAATTATCACACTCTTCAGTCCAATCGAATTGATCCTTTTTTAAACAATCATACAATGGTTTTAATATTATTGCTGTTTTGTAAAAATCGGTTGTTGTATATGATTTTTCCTAGGAATGATTTAAGTATTTTAACATTTTCCCGTCGTGGTAATGACAATACAGGTTCTGTTTTACTTTTTATAATTTTTCTATAATTTTTACATCAGTTTTGTTTACCTCAAATCCAAAAATGCCTAAATTTACCTCAAAAAAATTACACTTATTTATTTTTAATTTTAGTCCTGACTCCTTGAGTACTTGTTTTAATTTCTCGTTTGTTGCTGACAATGTTTTTCCATACACATATATGTTGTCTATGTAGACAAGATATCTAACCCACTTAATTTTTGTGTAATTAATATTTGGAAAGGTAAGTATAAGTGTTTGTAGATATCCTATTCGGTAAATGTGACTAGTTTTTTCGAATCTTGGTCTAATGGGGCTTCTAAATAGGCTTCTTGGAGGTCCAATTCGCAAATGTAACTGTTGCCTTCTATTTTCATCAATATGTCGTTAATTGTTGGTAATTGATAATGATAAATCTGCAAATACCTATTTATTGTGATTTGAAAATCATGTCATAACCGATTTGATGACCGGTACCCCTGGGGTGCCCCACTCTGAGCACTCCACTGGTTGTAGACGTTAACTTGCAACCAATCTTTTAATCTCTTCTTTAACTTTAGTTTTTAATGCAAATGGCACTGTCCTGACCAGTGTTGGGTAAGATCCATTTATTTAGGATCTAGATACAGATCCAAACACATTTTTAAAAACTGATCTAGATAAAGATCCAAGATCCGTACGTAAAAATGGATCTAGATAAAGATCAAAGATCCTTGAAATGGGATCTAGATCTTTTATAAAGATCCGACATTCCTAAAATTGTTTCGAGATTTTTCTAATTATTAATATTATCTTTAATTGCTAGTATTGCTACTGATGAGTAGTACTCCCATTCCCATGATCATTTTTCATGTAATACAAATATTAGTCCGTAAGGTTAAATTATTAAGAAAAATAATATACAAATATAATTTTATAGGTTTTATTGAAAACTGACATTAATTATTTAACGCACTACAAATTACAAAATTAGTATTAGGTACACATTTACACTTGCAAGTTGCAATGTTAATTGTTAATTTAACTTAACACATAGTTGTTATACAATTATAAGGATAAGGACATTTATCTAAATTATTATAAGTATACATTACATAATTACATTTTATTATCTAATTTTATTTTATTTTGTTTTAAAATTAATAGCATCTCAAATATATCATCACCTAATCTATTCCTACGAGGAGTTAAAATTAGTCCACCCATACTAAATATCCTTTCAACGGGGGCAGATGAAGGAAGTATAGAATTATATTTTAAAAAGATTTCTTTTATAGCAGGGTACATATTTAATTGCTCATAGTTAGTGCTCGTGTCTTTAAAATAATTTGTGCATTCTGAATCAAATTTTGTTTGCGATTAAGTATTTATTTTTAAAAAATCAAAGAATTCGTCCGTGGCAGAGGATTTTTTTTCAGTAAGTGTGAACTGAATTTCTGATTCTGAATTATTAAGATTTTATTGAAATCCGGAATTGTTAAGTTCACACAATAATTGCGTTTGACAGAATGCTGTTTCATTTTTAAAGGGGGTAATTTTTAACCACCATAATTTAAATTTTGGGTTAGAAATTGTGGATAACAGGCATGGTCGACTACTAGAATTTTTAATATCCATTATATTAGAGAAACGTCTTGTAAAGCCGTTCAATAAACATTCTCTTAATTTAGAACAAAATGTCAGTTTTGTCATTGCTTCTAAGCTAGCTTTAATTTTGAAAAGTGTTGGCAAAACAGTACCTAACTGACAAGTTTTTTCATCTTGTAAAATATCTATTGCAACGGCTATAGGTTTTGTAACAGAAATATATTCCTTTAAAAACATAAAATCTGACAGTTGGAACACGTCTAATTTTAATAACTTACAAACATCACTTAATTTTGCTTCAATATTAATTAGTTTAACACATGCGTCATACATGGAATTCCAACGAGTAGGACAAGGAACTTTCAATATGACACCGCAAACATTTTCTAACTGATCCGACGCCTTAGTTGACCTACTCACTAAATTCCATAAAGAATAAGCTTTCCCAAAAACAGTATCGTACATTTTTTTATACCTTATGTTTTCGAATGCTTTAGCTGCATCTATCGTAATTACAAGGCTGAGTGTATGCGAACAACACTTAAAATGTTCGGGCAAAAGCACGTAAGTACTGTCAGTATCAAAAACAGGTAATGATTCAACATCTACATCATTTTGATTTTGCAACTCTGTTAATTCGCTATCGGTGCTCTTATTACATATAGAAGCAGTAAATACGCTAAAAGCTTTATTAAAGTTGCTTGCGTTATCTGTTACCGTTCCTGAAATTTTACCGAGATTTAATTTGTATTCGTTATGAATTTCACTTATTAATTCCGCAATTCTGTCAAATGCGTGTGCAAATTTAAATCGCCTACAGCTTAATGCAAAAGATTTACGTTGGAAGCTATTACTATCGATAAAGTGTGCAGTCATACCAAGATAACTTTTGTTATTGGTGCTCCAAACATCTGCAGTTGTACAGACGTATTTTGTTTTATTTAATTCTTCTATTACAGCACCAATAATTTACTCTTGAGCGTTTTTCGGTCACAAGGTTTTTTGCCAGAAAGTCCTTCTGCTAACCTAATAAATGCGGGTTTTTCGACTGTACAAATAGGCCTCATCTCTTCAATTATGTAATCTAAGACGAGTTTGTTAACCGAGTTCTTTGTGGTAGAACTGGTAGAAAAATGTTAGTCTTGTTGAAATTCTTCATTGATAAAATTTCGGTTTTACTTTTTTTTGTTGTCTTTTCTGCATCGAATTTGCTAAATGTTACTGGATGCTTTCTCTAGAAAAAAAGGAGAAAGTGTATGTTAATTTATAAAATTCAGATTGAAGTCACTTCAAGTTTCAGTCAAAATTTAGATAACACCAATTTTGAAAGCGACTGAATCCCATCTTTTTATGAATACAGGTATCATAAACATTTAAAGAAGTTTTTTGATGCATTAGGGACTTTAAGAAATAAATCTCAACCTTTTGTAAACGTTATTTTACACGAGAAACTAAGTATTTTGCAACAAAAATACTTTACGTAAATCAATAGAATTTAATAAGAAAAATTAAGTCTACAAATCACGTTTTGATATATCAGATGATGTATTTCGTAAGAATCCAATAAATGATACTAAAATTCTGCCAAAAACTATATTAATACATACCTTCATATGCCGAATAAAATTTCCTGTTGAAGTCACATGACCTTGTATTTGTGCGGGACAATTTAGACACTGGGTCACTATCTTGTTGTCACATTTTGATAAAATTTTATAAAATTTACCGCTTAAGATTGGCGGAACTTCCATTAATTCAGCTTCGTCACTCATTGTTGATATAACTAACAATTAACAAATGTGCTTTACTTAAAGTCGTATTCTTAAGAACTGAAGACAAGATTGTTGTTTTTCTATACCTCCTTTTGTTCGATTAAATTAGCAACAGGGAATTCTAGTTCCACTTAACTTAAGTACCTACTTTAATGGATGGATGACACCATTGTCATTACTCATTAAGTCATTAGATTAGCACTTAGCTGTCATTACCTGCCTTTGTAGCTTTGGGAAACAAAAACAACCGACGGAAATATTAACAAAGGAAATGAATAGTTCTATTATTGGTTATTTCGGAATTTAACGTGCCTCAGGCAGTAGGTAATTGTGTAAATGTGTATGTATCTCTGTGGGGTACGGATGTAACGGAGCATAATGTATTTTTTAAATTAATATAAAGTTCTGTTGCCTCAACCCAGTTAAAAATTTCACAAAATACCCTTAAAATACATTTTAAAATATTCTAATGGATCTTTGGATTCAAGTACTAAAGATCTGTTAAAATGTGATCTAGATCCAAATACTAGATCCTAGCAGAGCAAAGTATCTAGATCCAGATCATAGATCCGTTTAGTGGATCTAGATCCTGGATCTAGATCACTTTGATCTAGATCCTACCCAACACTGGTCCTGACCGGCATGAGTATTGGTTTTACATCTGGTTCAATAGATAAATGGATCGTTCTCCCCTTCAAAATCCCTATCCCTGGTTCAAATAAGGTTGAATACTTCATTTTTATATTATTCAATAATTTATTTTTGAAAATTTCATCACAACACTTTTGATCAAATCTTAGAGGCCACAGTTTCAATAAAGATAGCCAATCTTTGCCTATTACCCTCGGTAACCCACCTTTTACGACAAACAATCT
>JARFJB010000280.1:70000-135000 GCA_036346205.1 Vesta saturnalis
CCTTCCGCCATCTTGTATTTTGACGTCACAAGACCGGCCACGTGGGTGACCACATTTTCCACCCTTATTTTTAATGGTTTCTTTTCAGGGGTCTTTTTCAACCCTTGTCATCCCTAATTAAGACCTTTTTTGTTTTACATGCTTACGTGAAGGACCGTATTTTTCAACCTAGGGCTTGGGGTTGTATTTAGGGCTAGGGGTTGAACTGGGCCTCGGGGCTGTATTTAGGGCTAGGGTTGAACTGGGGCTTGGCTTAGAGCTATATTTAGGGTTTTGAACTGGAGCTTGGGGCTGTGTTTAGAGCTAGGGTTATTTTTATGGTGATTATCTTGTAGACCATTTTCCCTGTTTTATCAACTCGGACATTCTGATTGGATTTGTAATTAGGTCTTTTCAATGATTTAATTTGACCCCAGGCTATGAAAATGTACATGTGAGTTTACGTGTATTGGTTTATGCCTATTACGCTAAGAAAAATGTTATTAAAAGTATTTCTATTAATACTCATTACTACAGCTGCTTTTCTACCTTGAGAAAAAATACTACCCTCTACACTATACACACTTAAAAACGTGTAACTTGATCCTGTTTTAGTACTAGCATTATTCATATTTCCATGAGCTACATAGATTCGTATGAAATGTTTATTGTTATTAATACCTAATAAGAGTTGTTTAACTTAAAACATATCGATCATGTTCTTTGCATTCGAATTTATCGACGTCTGAGATAACAAGCAGAAATTAATTTTTACCTGATACAGATAGTAATTCTGATATAGATGACTGCTTTTGATTTTACAATGCAATTTGTAATAGGATTTTTATTATAAACGAATGTATAATTAGCTTTAAAGTGTTATTACACTTTTTCTTTTCATTGCATGCTATGACCTTCTACCTATACACGAATTTATAACGACACAACCCGATTAAGACGATCTTCTACCTATACTCGATTTTTATAACGACAACACAGGATTAAGACGATCTACATTAGTTTATAACACTATTTCTTGCTAGCGTATTTTTATTTACGGTCGTGCTCATATAAATTATTAACGCTTCATATTAATGAGTCCATCAAATATTGAAAGGTCAACCGTTAAAATTGTGTTACTAATCGCAAGGTTGTTTAAAGTAGTCCTTGTCACGTAGAGGTGCTGTATCGAAAATATTTTTACTGCGCACGTTTATATTACATTTATATATTACATTCAAAAAACAAGTGTTAACTAGTTAAGATATAATTTGTTAACAGGTAGACGACCGATAGGTTTTAATATTTTATTAGGGATTGTTTTGAACAGACGGCTAGAATATACCACTGTATTTTTTCAGTTTTAGTAAAAGCTGCATAACCAATATAAATTTGAGTTATTACATTTTCTTTAATTTCCATCGTGCTGATTTCTTTTAAGGGGTAATTAAATACCTTATTTACAAAAAGTAAGACGTACGATTTCGTAAAACAAAAAATTCCATATATAATTCACGTACAAGTGATATTTCGAAAAATATTTTAAATACATTTTAGTCTAATTATAACCGATGCTATTTATTTCAGATTTAAGCTAAATTTTACACACAAGGTCTATCTGTTTTATCAGAAATACCTCCATCAGGAAGGTCTTTTATCAGCGAGGGCTGTTTTGGGATGATAGACAAACACCTTGCGGCTGAATGGATAAATATCTAGAACAAATAAAACAAGCTACGTTTGACTTCCTATGGCTTTTGTTTTGTATTAACGCTAATATGATACCCGCTGTAAAGAAATTGCCTTGTTTGAAATTTTAAGCTACCCTAAGGCAAATACTAAAGTTTGCTGCAGAAACCATGCGTAAATCTACAGTGAGAAATTTATTCGAGACTGGTACACTGCGAGTAACCTTTAGGCATTGTGCGAATATTTTTCTGTAATAGAAGTTGACGTGCACATATTTATCTCTCTCTCTCGTTTCTATCGCTCTCTCTTCTCGTCTCTCTCTCTCTCTGCTTGCTCTCTCTCTCGCGCGCGTCTCTCTCCGGCCTCTCTCGTCTCTTTTTCGCCCCCTTCAGTCTCGCACTTCTCTCGTTTCTCTCGCTTATCTCACTTCACACAATCACAAGCACGGACACAAGCTCAAACCCGCAAACGCAAAAACACTCAAACATACAAATACGCAAACACCAAAACACATATGCACACAAAACGAAAACACGCAAATACGAAAATCTGCAAACACACGAAACGAAAAAACGAAAACATGCAAACACACCAAACGAAAAAACCCAAAACATGCAAACACACAGACACGCAAAACTAAAACACGAAAATACACAAAACGAAAACACGCAAACACGCAAACACACAAAATGGAAACACGCAAACACACAAAACGACAAAACGAAAAACACGAAAACACGCAAACACGAAAACGAATCAAGGCCAGGAGCTGGAACTCGCCCTCAAGGAGTTGAGGTTTATAAATAAAATAATTCTTTCTGTTTATCTGTTTTATTATTTATTCCTTTTATCCAAATGGAAGAGTATCAAAGTTCTCAATTCTTGGTCGCTTAGAATAACTTATCCTATACCGTTTAGATTCAGGTCTACTTAATACATTGTAACAACTATCTCTAACTATTTTTCTATTATTATATACAAAAAGAGAGTCTTTACTATTACTAAGCACAATATCTTTCATCGCTTTAAAGTTTATAACGCGTGAGTTCTTATGGTTTAAGGTAAATGTTTTTCGGTCCAGCACTAACAAATTCGGCTGTATAACTTCCTTTACCGTATGATTCCAGCTCGTCGGTCATTTGGCCAAGGAAATCTCCGCAAGTTGGATTCCAGTCGTCGGGTTTTGCGATAAATATGACCTGTCTGCATCGTAATACAGAACACGACGGTCTAGTTTCTCCAGGTAACTATATAGCTCTAAACGTGCATGAGCTGTCGTGTATGCGGCTATGGACACATCAATAGTTTTTTGTGATTTATCCTCACCCTCAGGTGTATCCCAATTTACCATTACAACATTATCATTAATAGGTATTATGGATTGCACCTGAACCAATGGATCGGTAAACAATTTGAAGAAATCATTTGGCTCAGATACAATACTGCACGGGGTTAAATTTTCGCGTTGACCAAACTTACCCCAAAAAGAATTCAGCATTAGTTTAGCCAAGTACCTTAAACCGGGGTTCTTCTTAATATTATTAGCGTCTAATTGAATCCCCTCCATCTCATAATATTCTGCTATGTAACTCAATTTCGTGACTTCTGACGTGCAATGGCTAGGCCACCCTGAACATTCCTGTTTTAGTTTTAAGAAATTATCTATGTACCCGCTAAATAACCCACCCTATATCGTGGTTTTATTATAAGTGGTTACCTCATACTCCCAAACTTCAAAAACATCCAGCACTTTATAATTTTTGGAGATAGCCTTACGCAGCTCGTCAGCTAGAAACTTCCAACGAAACTGCGCTCGGTTTCACTATGTCTACAATCACCTTGATTTAATTCGGCACCGCACGTTCTACATAATAAAAACATCAACTTGCCATGCATTTTTAAGGGTAAAACAGGGTGGTAGAGATTAGACGCCGGTAGTACTCTGCATTTAATTAAACCCTCCACTGTGTCCAATGAAATTTTCTTACAATCTAAACCTACATGAATTTTCGGATGACCTACAGGACATTTACAGTATTTATTTACATATGGGTATAATGAGCACACGTCATAATACATGATTTTCTCACTAATACCGTCAAATTCATAATAAAACTTGCTAGCATTAGTGCTACCTCCGTAAAATGCGTCACGTGGGTTTAAAGGTTCATCGTCTTGATTACCTAGACTCTGAATAAACGCTCTCAAATCGTCTTTATCAAGTCTTTGTTTTTTAAAATAGCATTCACGCATCTCAACTAGATTATACCCGCGCTCGCGTAGAAACTGGGACCGTGCCACCGTGTTTTCGTGACGGGCAAGCATGGAAGTACTTACACCGAGTTTAGGGTCAATGTTGGCCTGATTGGGGAAACATTCTTCTCAACCGTGCCAGTAACCCCCCTGAAATTCAAAAACCGTATTTGATTCAGCACAATAACCGTCGACCTTAATGCCTTCAGGTGTTCTAAACTCATGAGCTTTCCCTGCATGCTGTATACTCACCTGCTGCGAATGTTCCACCCAGTGTAACCATTGTATTGCAACCTTTGATTGGTTGTCTGCGCGTCTATAACCGCCTTTCGGAATGAGCCCTATTGTGATTTCTTTTAGGAAACGTCTACGAAACACTTTATTGCAGGCACTAGCAATAGTGGTGGCCTCCTCAAACGGGTCGACTTTATTTTGGGTCGTGAAGATGGACCAGAAACTAATACAACCTTTAACGAGGATCTTAACATACATCAGACAATACTTCACAATCTCGTCGCTCATCTTAAAAACGTAATTACTCTAGGCCGTGTGCCAGCCTAAGAATTTTCGCCGATCATTCACCGACATCTGATCTGCACAATAATATTCAAGTGCAGGCAGAGGACCCTCGTAATTCTGATTCTCGGATGAGTTGAAGAGATATGGGAAATAACCTTTGGACTCGAGGGAATTGAAAGTTTTTGGAAATTCCGAGAGTGATGACGGGATAAAATTAAGTGAGTCAATGAACCTAATATCGTCGCATTGAATAGAGATTAGTTTTAGACCGTTGGTGATGACTTTAGGTTTCCACTGATTATTATTAGCTAGCATGCACCTGAGCACAAAACACTCGTCGTACCCCTTCATGTTATGTGCGATGCATGTAACTTTAAATTTTCGTGTTCTCTCGGCAACATATGACAAACGATTCAACAGGATCTTCCCTGAAAATGTGCACTCTTTTGCTACACGCCGGACATCGCTCATTCAAATCATCGACGTGTTGAATACAAGTGGAACAAACATCCGCGACCACGCATAGATTGGGCTCATGCAGAAATCAAATGCGTTCCCTCACACACCTTCTCTTGCATGCACTCGAAATCGTAAACGATAAACATAGATGGTTTACCATTACCTCTGTCACGTCGAGCCTTGTTAACGGACATGAAACAAAGATGACCGATAGGTTTTTGACTCTGACACGTGGAGTAGTAGCTGTATCCGCATCTATGTTTACCTTTTACTTCAGTTGTTTTAAGACATTTTAAACATCTACGCAATTTTTCACACAGCTTAGTGTCCTGATGGTTTTTAAGACATTCCACCCCATAAAAATCTCTCCTGCAATCATTGCAGACAATTTTAGCATTTTCATTGGAACTAGGTGGTTTCTGATGGTACATACATTTTACATGCTCTTTTTTGTCATTATACCGTTTTTTGCATTGCTCGCAGTAATAACCGCAAGTAAATGCTGAAGTGAGACTGGTGATGACGTTATAATGATCGTCTTCTAAAATTAAGTTTAAAACTACCCTACCCTGACCCCTAGGACCCTCAAAATAAACTGAATCACCTATACGCGAATTATAAACTACAATGGTATATGAAGCTAAATGATTTTGAAGTGCCTGAATATGTTCATAACTACCACCCTGGCTAAGATATATACCACCGTCTTGACAAAGCTGTATAGCTCGTTCTTGAAGTAAGGTATAAACCAATACCATACTACTACGCATTGCATCGTTACTTCTAAATGCAATAGCTATGACTAGAGCGCGAGCTAAGCAATTATTTTCGTTAATTTCTGTCGGCACAACAATAATACCTTGTCTTTTTGCTTTGCAAAAGTCTGCAAATTTTAACCCTGTCAACACTCTATCCACGTTTAAAACTAACAAGTCGCTCGAGAAAACCTAGCGTTACTCTGCATTATCTTCTCAAACAGCGACATTATCACTTTCACCGATAACTGGTCCACTCTTCTAAATGAAATGCCAATAGGCTTGTCTGGGAAATTTGGATTTCTTAGCGTGATACCGACACGGCCTGATGGATCCGCACCCTTTACAATATATGTATACAGTTCTTGGAATGCACTCTGTAAAAAAGATATGTATTAGATAAATTTTTAGTAAATGGTATATTTTACCTGTAGCCATGTTAAGGGATTATCCTTGCACGTCTCGTCTTTAAAACTAAATCTTAATGTTTTACACCTTGTACTGAATTTTTTTTGAATTTAGTGTTTGACTCCCCAATTATATTTATGTGATTGAACCCTGAGGATGGTCCGATCTCTTGTTGCTGAGAGCCTGAACCCGATTGGTTTTGCGCCTGTAATGTACTCATTCAGTAAGCGAAATAATAGAAATTTAAAAAGACATACCGTTATCAAATTCCCTGCTGTGGAAGTTTCCATCTCATCATCATTACCGTAAAACACGTCATCCATATTTATTTGAGCAGGGCTTTAAAAAAAATTATTAAAAATTTTACAAATAAAAACAATCATATACTTACACTCCACCAACCCGTTGTACAGTCTCCACAAAATCATTATAAACATCTATCGAATCGATAGTGTCATTTTCGCACAACATCTTAAAAGTGATAATATTGTACGAATTTTTTAGCCCCTCGTCGATTAACGCACCAGCACTGAAGAATCCCAAAATCTGATTAACAGTTAAAGACTCCATGACGATATGATGCGTTTCAAAACAGAACTAAATTAACTAAAACCTGGCGCACGCTTTTATAGTATTCCTCCAGATCCCGAGGCTAACTTCAAGGTAGTCTTCAAAACCTATGACTAACTAACTTCAAGGCTAACTTCAAGGCCAACTTGTTTCTCATGGTTAACAATTTTCTCAAGGTAGAAAAGTAGCTGTTGTAAAATAAAATTTCGTATATAGATAAAACACGCAACCTACAAATGGTAATTAATAGAAATATTTTTAATAACATTTTCCTTAGCATAATAGATATAAACCAATACACGTCAGCTTAAACTCAAATGTATATTTTTATAGTCTGAGATCAAATTAAGTTATGCGCAAGGTTAACTTCAAGGTCAACTTCAAAAGAGGACTTACAGTTAACTTCAAGGTAGTCTTCAAAACCTGACTAACTAGCTTCAAGGCCAACTTGTTTCTCAAGGTTAACAATTTTCTCAAGGTAAAATAAGTATGCTGTTGTAATTTCGTATATAAACACGCAGTCTACAAATGAGTATTAATAGAATATTTTTAACAACATTTTTAGCATAATCGACATAAACCAATACACGTCAGCTTAAACTCAAATGTATATTTTTATAGTCTGAGGTCAAGATAAGTAATGCGCAAGGTTAACTTCAAGGTCAACTTCAAAACAGGACTTACAGTTAACGTCAAGGTAGTCTTCAAAACATATGACTAACTAGCTTCAAGGCCAACTTGTTTCTCAAGGTTAACAATTTTTTCAAGGTAAAATAAGTATGCTGTTGTAATTTCGTATATAAACACGCAGTCTACAAATGAGTATTAATAGAAATATTTTTAATAACATTTTCTTAGCATAATAGGCATAAACCAATACACGTAAACTTACGAGTACATTTTTATAGCCTGGGGTCAAATTAAATCATTGAAAAGACCTAATTACAAATCCAATCAGAATGTTCGAGTTGATAAAACAGGAAAAATGGTCTACAAGATAATCAGCATAAAAATAACCTTAGCTCTTAACACAGCTAAACTGGCTCCACATTAAACTTAAAGCATAAAGGGACAATAAGGTTTGTATGAACGGAGGAAGGCATTCCTAGAGTCCGAGTAGCATTAACACGTGGTCCACTGTGTTCTGCAGAGAAACATGCTTCTGCACTAAACATTAGGGACACATCGTTACGACGAATTTTACATAAAGACTTATCTTTCCACCCTTACAAATGCTTGCTTGCAGGATTTTAAGCGAAGAAATATTGCGACGTGTACATGATGATGAAAACTTTATTCACCACATGTTTATGTCAGATGAAGCACATTTCCATTTAAACGGATATGTACGAATAGTCGCTATTGGAATGACGAAAACCCAAGAGAGATACACCATAACCCATTACATAGTCCGAAACTTACAGTGTAGTGTGCAATTCTATCATTTGGTATTATTGGGCCATATTTTTTTCCAAGACGATAGAGGGAACACCACAACTGTTGCGGCAAAACCGCTACGAACACATGATCAGAACATTTGTGACGGAAGAGTTACCTCGGTTTACGGACATTAACTATTTCCAGCAGGATGAGTATACAAGTCATACTGCTCGCGTGTCTATGACTGCTTTAAGAGAACATTTTCCGGGCCGACTCATTTCCAAACATTTTGACGTTTCGTGGCCCGCAAGATCCCTGAATTTTCAGCATGCGATTTTTTTCTTTGGGGATTTCTGAAGAGCAGGGTATACAGTAACAAACCACAAACCTTACCGGAATTAGCAATAAACATTACCCAAGAAATTGAGCGAATTCAACCTGCCCTGCTACGCCAAGTAATGGAAAATTTTTAATCTAAATTAGAAGAGCGTTTACACAAAAATGGCTCTCACTTGAGCGGAATTATTTTAATGACATAAAAATGTTTTGATAATAAACATTTTCTGCAAAAATTTGGTACTTCAAAATTTCCCGCTTAACTGGCCGTCCCTGTACGTTTGTATTTAATTTTTTATGCGTTTGATATAATTTTAAACGCTAGTTCCTTATTAAGACTGCGATTTGAATACTACGCATTTTCAGATATATGTGAATATAATGTATTAGTATTAAGCAAAATATTATATTAATAAAAACTGATTCATCTATGTTACATTTTAACTTGTATCCACAAATACCATGTAGCAAATAAGAAACAGATAATAATTGAATTGAGTTTTTCTATTATTTGTATACAAAGAATCGTTTAATACGTGACCAAAGAATTTACATATTTAATATATGAGCAACTCGAGAAAGAGGAAATTTTAATTAATTTTGAAGATAAGAAAATAATACATAAAAAATAAGTTTGCAAGATTAAGTAAAGAAAATAGAACTTGGAATATCTATTAGTACTACTAACCTGACGCTGACAATCTACAGTACCTACTGGTTATAGCCAAAGAAATTCATATCATAAGTTTTACAGATATTTAGCTTTAACAAACCTCTTACAAGCACGTAAAACAGTACTAAATTGTAGATTTGAATATATATACTGATTGACCTAATACGTATCTGCTTAAAAATATACCCTTTTTGAAATATTATCAAATTAAAAAACAAACTTAATATGAAATCTTGTTTGTTGTCCGTGAACTAAATCATGTGCTTAGTGTTCAATTTGAAGGATTAAATCGTCACTTCTTCTCACTAACAGACTGAAAATGCTTAATGTACGTTCAATACATAATGTGGCGATCTGCTTTTACGGTGTATAGGCGAAACTGCTGTAAATAATCAGAATCCTTTACCAATTTTTTTGTTTAATTATTTGTCAATTAAGCAATGTTAGTTAGATTGCAGAAGTCTCAAATAATCAATGTTTATTCCCTGCGACGTTACTCAAAAAATATTGAGAATTTTGCTACATCCGCGCTACCGAGCTGGTGATACGGCCTGCTTATCATTCGGGAGGTAATGGGTTCGATTCTCGTTACCGTCTAGTAATTAATTAATATATATATATATATATATATATATATATATATATATATATATATATATATATATATATATATACAGTGTTACTTAAGTGTATGTACTTATTTTAAGGGGTGATTCCTGAGGCGATTTCGAGCCGGAAAGTTCATATGAATGTATGTCCTCAGAAGCTTCGTTATCGATCTACAGGCTGTTGAAGTTGTGTTTTTTCGGTTTTTTCCAAATTTTTCGAAAACCCTTCTAGATATTACATTGAAATTTTACATATTGTATAAGCGCATGAAGGTCCTTATTTCAAGAGAAAAGTTCATTTTTAATTTAACCAGTGGCGTAGATACAGCTAGGTCATGACATAAATTCCACAAAAAAAATGTGTTACGCCACTGTTTTATATGACGCGTTTACACGATATTCATCAGAAATCAATTCCGAACAAAAAAGGTTTCCATACATTTTCACGTAAAACTCACCGTTTAGGAAAAAATAATTAAAAAGTGTCGTGTCGTTATAAAGTGCATTTATTCCTGACATAGAAACTATTTACAGAAACTGAACAATAAAAGGAAAAACTTTTGTGCAGTCATTCATAAAAAATGCTGAAAATGTCCACCATCCGCATCTATACAGGCTCATGCTCTTCTCCTCATTGAACGACGCACTCTTTCAAAAATTCCCGGTGTGTTCTGTATGGTTACATAGCCCTCAATTATTCTAATGCGTAAGTCTTCCAACGTCTGAACTGGTGCATTATAAACTCTTTAAGATGCCCCCAGAAATAAAAGTCTAAGCTGTTCAGATCAGGCGATCTCGGTGGCCAGAACTGAGGCCCCTCACGACCTATCCGTCGATTTGGGTAAACTGAATTCAAATATTCACGCACCAAAATGCTGAAGTGGGCCGGGGAACCGTCGTGCATGAACCACATGTACTGACGTACTAGAAGAGGGAAATTTTCTAGTAATTCAGGCAAATTATTTTGAAGAAACGCACGATAGGTATTGCCGTCAAGGCGCCTTGGAAGAAAGAATGGTCCAACTAAAAAATCTCCAATAATACCAACCCACACGTTGACTGAAAATTGCTGCTGAAATTTTGTTTCTACTATAGCATGAGGGTTCTCTTCGCTCCATAAAAGAGCATTACGAAAATTTCTGATTGCTTCTCTGGACAAATTTGCTTCATCCGTGAAGATAACTTGCCTGTCGAAATGAGGATTTTCTGCAACCTTCTGGAGAAACCACATGGAAAAATTCCTGCGTGCTGGAAAATCTCGTGGAAGGAGAGCTTGCACTCTTTGCAGATGATACGTATACAGCAAATATTCTCTCAAAATTTCCCATACAGTTTTGTGGCAAATATTCAACGCACTCCCAATTTTGCGTGTACTAGATCCTGGATTCTGTTCAATTTCATTGAGAACAGCCTCCTCTACTTCCGCCGTCCTCACTGTACGAGGTCGTCCCTCTCGATTTTCATTTTGTAAACTGCCATATGGAGACAGTCGCAGATGGATGTTTGTGAATGTTCTACTATCGGGAACAGCACGGTTGGGAAATCTTTCTAGGTAAAGGCGACTGGCTTGCTTAGCATTGCCGTCAGCCAGACCATAGACGAAATGCATGTCGGTCATCTCCGAAATAGCATAATTGACCATTTCTCTTACTTTTATGAAGACAAAACACTTGAAAAACAACAAAAAGAACAAATTTTTAAACTAGTTATTGCCTGTCAAGAATAAGACTGACATGACAGGATTATTAACGAAATACATAGCGATGTTTCCTTATCAACGGACAGAGCTCACTTGTGTTTTTGTGACATATCTTTATCTTGTAAATAAACTGCACGTTATAACGACACGACACTTTTTAATTATTTTTTCCTAAACTGTGAGTTTTACGTGAAAATGTATGGGGACCTTTTTTGTTCGGAATTGATTTCTGATGAATATGGTGTATGTCATGACCTAGCTGTATCTACGCCACTGGTTAAATTAAAAATTAACTTTTCAGTTGAAATAAGGGCCTTCATGCCCTTATACAATATGTAAAATTTCAATGTAGAAGGGTTTTCGAAAAATTTGGAAAAAACCGAAAAAACACAACAACCTGTAGATCGATAACGAAGCTTCTGAGGACATACATTCATATGAACTTTCCGGCTCGAAATCGCCTCAGGAATCACCCCTTAAAATAAGTACATACACTTAAGTAACACCCTGTATATATATATATATATATATATATATATATATATATATATATATATATATATATATATATATATATATATATATATATATATATATATATATATATATATATATATATATATATATATATATATATATATATATATATATATATATATATATATATATATAGTGTATATGTATGCTGAGAATCCATGATTGTGGCTGAAGGAGCTTGAAAAGCCAAAACAGCCCGCTCTTCGACGGAAGGGAACATAATTCATTGATTATTCCTTTATTAATAATACCAAAACACTTTATTATATGTTTACGACTATTCACATTATGGTTTGCATAGCTTGAAATTAAGATTAAGGTTAATGCAAGGTGGAGACGTAAACCTCTGATAGATTTTTAAGAAGTAATAATCGTCTGTAGGGTAAATATATTTAGTGTAAAGGGCAAAACTCTTTTTGTGTATTTTAGAGATATTTTATGCCAGCTGTTTTGAAGTTACCTTTAGGAAAAAACAATTTTAAATCTTAATGGATTTTTCTGTTGAAAATTTAAAAGACGTAGCGCCAGTTTTGTATACATGCTAATAGCGCTACTGTACGCTTGGCCGTAACAATCTTTATAACGTATCCTGAGTTAAATGTACCGCTCTAAAATATATGTTCCTGGCTAAGTTTATTCTAAATTCAAATTCTAAATTTAATTGATAAATTTTTTCACAATGGCTTTTTGTCTGGTAAAATTACGAGAACAACCGAATGATAATGTCGCGAGCCGTAAGCATAAGAGATTCTGTCTTATTTGTGTTTGAGTGGTTTTACCAAGTGAAATATGAAAAATCCATTAAATTTTGATACACTATTCCTTAAACCATTTGCTAAGGTACTTATCTATTCTAAATATTTAGTAACCAAATGTGTTGTTCCTTTATTTACATTTTTAGAATTGAATATGATGCCGTAAATGTGCTTAACAATAAAGTAGATCGATGCATTTTTATCAGTATGAAACTTATTCATTCGTCAGAATCCTACATCGGCATTGGTTAAGTTTACAGAAAAGTCAAACTTCAACAGGCGCGGAAAATAATCAATGTAATGGGTGAGTTGGTTGCGATTTAACGTTTACCAAAATTTGATTCATATTGATGATTATCGTATGAGCCGGGTGTTCCATTAATAAAGGAGGCGGGCTGTATGAGAGAAACTACGCATCGCACAGTTTCGAGAAAAAAAATATTGATAGTAGAAGAGAAAACTAGATATATTTTTTTATTGTTGTGTAAGTCCATTAAGGCTACATTTTTTAAATAATTTTAAATATAGAGGGTGCTTCAAAAGAGAGTGGCATATCAAAGTTATGTTTTTTTTTAAATGGAATGCCCTATATTTTATCACATTTTTGAATTAATTATGAAAAATAAGATAGACTTTTGTTAGGGTTCCCTGTACTTAAATACAGAGCGTTTTGATTTATTTTGATTTTTCTTAAATTGCAAGGTTTTGTAAAAAAAATTGTTACCAAAGGAAACTATTTTTGCCGAAACTGCTTCAGGATCTCGAAAATAGACTGTTTCGTTGATTTATTTCGAATTTAGTTCCGAAAATACTATACTGTGTTCAGATTTTTCGGTTGTATTACTAATACATTCAAACTATAATATCTTCCGTGTTCCAAATTGAATACCCTGTATATTTTAGATCTGTGTAGCATACATTAGATTTCTAATACATCCCCATAAAAAGAAATCCATCGGAGTGAGGTCTAGAGATCTAGGAGGCCAGTTAATTGGGTCACCTCTTCCGATCCATTTGTTATAAAATTTTCGGTCTTAATATTCCCTTACACGTCGTGAAAAATGTGCATGGGCACCATATAATTGTAACAATCAACCATTTTAACTTAAAATAACTATTTGATATTCACCACACAGTGCAAATAATTAACACCCAATTATATTTACATACTATTAATTAATAATACTTGGCATTTTGATAATAGCACACTAGATTAGAATTCAGCTTAGTAGCATCGTTTTTGTCATTACAATATAATAAGCAATATTTTAATTAAAAATTACTGCATACTAACTTGAAATATGTGTACCCATACAGACAAAACAAGAAATATCTTTTATAACTTTTCACGATTCAAAAAACGATTGACACACATTATTTGTAAAAATATTTACGTCCTGTACCCATAAAAAACTTAAATTTCAAAATTTCCTCAATAACTTTGAAACGTGAAGGTTTAGGTATAGGATACCGTAGTATTTGAATGTATTAATAATGCAACCTAAAAATCTGAACACTCAGTATAGTATTTTTCGCAATTAAATTGCCAAATAAATCAATGAAACGATCTATTTTCGAGATCCTGAAGCAGTTTTGACAAAATTAGTTTCGTTTAGTAACAATTAATTTTTTTCCAAAACCTTGTAATTTCAGAAAAATCAAAATAAAACGCTCTGTATTTAGGTACAGGGAACCCTAATGAAAGTCTAGCTTATTTTTCATACTTAATTCAAAAATGTGAGAAAATATAGGGCATTCCATTAAAAAAAAAAACATAACTTTGATATGCTACTCTTTTTTGAAGCATCATGTATATTTGAAATTATTTTAAAAATGTAGCATTAATGGACCTACACAATGTCCCAGCCACAAGAATAAAAAATATATCTAGTTTCTACAATTAATATTTGTCTCGTAACTAAGACGTGAATTGCTGTAGCTTTTTTCTCTTTGTTCTTTCATGTCTCCGATTCTTCTGTGGTGTATGCCGAAAGTGATTCTTCGTCTGTACGTGAATACTTCTCGCAACTGGGATTTGTCAATAAGTTTTTAACTTCCTTCCCTCAACATGGAGCACTGCACATTGAATTACGAAAGCTTGTATCGAAGATAATACAAGGAGTTGGTTTCGCTATCGTCTCGATCTCGCTATAATGCACCGAGGTTAAATCATGTAAGACACAACCAATTTATTGACGACTTTTATAGTACTATATTTCGTGATGGAGCCCTGGAGAAAGAAATAGTCACACACGAATCCTAAATAATTACTGTGAGTGTGGCTCGCTTGTGCCTCAACTTATTATAAAATAAAGGTGTGAAAGCCCGATACAAACTTTAACATTATACGTGTTTTGTCGATTCCATTAAAAAGGTTATGCATCTAAAAGTATATTTACTGCTTTAGAAGCTGCGAAAATTAATAAATATATTACTTGCACCATGTGCACGTTTAGAATTTTCTAATCGTCTGTATATTACTGGTTTTCATACTAATTACTATTAAAAACACACATCAGCTAGTCGACCGCTGTTGATAGCGTAGCTATCGAAAGACGTTCGGTGTTTTTTAATTTTGTGTGGTACGTGGGTGTATTTTGATTGTAACACTGAATGAATTATGAACAGTTGTTGCCTTCGAAAAATATAGTTATGACGTTGTTGTTTACTGTTACTTGAATATTGCTACTAAAAATGTAAATCTGTATACAGGGTGATCCACGTTAAACTGTTCATACTTGTTAAGATAATTGTGTCCTGAATATGTATTTTATGCTTCCCGATTTCTATGTTTAAACTTAGTTTTTTTTTTTGCTTTACACCAAACGATTTAATACTAAGAAGTTATTGTATAGTTGTGTACTTTTAAGTGATGCGGATTCAGTCATAAAGTTTATGATTATTAGTTAATGACTTATATGTCACAATTAGAGTAATAACTATTTAATTCTTAAGGTTATATGTTATAATTTTAATCAATTACTCGTGTCGGTAGTATTGAATTACCTACTTTTTTGCTGCTTTTAAAAAGGTTGCACTAACTAATTTGCGATTGAGTATTTACTTCCACCAATTAAATTTCATTTTGAGTAAACTAACGTACTCTAGTTTTAAGGCGGAGCTCTTCCTAGAACAATTATTCCAGAATTTATTTGCTTCTGTTGTTTTGCGTGTTTTTATGTTTTAGCCTCCCGGGTCACCACTGGATGTGTAACAGTGCGGAAATATCTTGGTTATAATGAATCTTTTTTTGATAATAACTTTTGAGGTTTAGCACAAAAAAGGTAAGTTGTGTGAACTATTGAAACGATTTGGTTTATGAACATTTTGCTAGTTAATATGGGGGTCGTATCTAATAGAGGTTAGAAGTTCTTTTTCGTTGTTTACCATTATCGTCAAATATAACTTTATATGTACGATTACCAGTTTGAGTTAGTAGGGTTTTGTTTATTTGGTGTTGGGTTGCGTTTGAGCAATAAAGATTTGTGTTATACCTCTAGTATTTTCTTTCCTTTCTTCGACGTCCAAGGATCCGAAGCCTAAGCTGACCGGTCCTCCTCCTGGTAAATCTTTACTTTATTTTACTTGTACCGTAGTTCTGATTGTACTGTGGCCCATTCTTGGTTTAACCACGTTGCGCCCTTTTTTAAAATTTAAAAATTTTTACGCCAGCAACACGCCCACGCGTCCAGTCGTTACGCGACACACTTTGTTTTTGGGGATCGCTACCTTTGTGCACGTAACAAGGCTTAGACACATTTTCTTTTTAAGCATTTTTCTCTATCTTGTTAAATGAGGGGCAGGGAGAGATAAAAGTGCACTTGAAGAAATGCCATAACCTTTTTTTAACTCAACCAATTTTTATAAACTGAGTCTCATTTGAGAGAGGCTTCTTGGGTACTTCTAACAAAATATTAACCAAATCGGTTTAGTGTTTTTTTCTAGTCTGTAGATGGTATTTTGTGGTAAACCCGTAAATTTTTAGCAATTGTTTTGAAAGTTTGGAATGTAAGGGTATAATTATTTTTAACTCACGAAAAAGAGCGTGAAAAATACGAACGATACCTAGTATGTTGAGTTTGTAGAAGGTGTATGTTTAATTTAGAGCGGATAATAAAATGTACTTTTTAAATTATGTCGCATCAGAAATCTCCTTCCTATATTATCTGCGACCCTAAACAGGGTCGATGTTATAAAAAAAATGGTATGCAACAGTCCTAGCACTGAATAACGACACAAATGCTCAAATTGTCGCCCATCCTGCTTAATACAAAACTGCAACTTCTCGCGTGTAGGCGATACAGCAGTCTCTACTTCTGCCATTGGAATACGACGAATGACGTTCCTTATTCGCTGTACCATCTCTTTTCTGGTAGTAGGTTACAAAAGGAGGTATCGACTCGTGGTTATCACCATTTTCTATATTTTTTGACGCTTCTATATTTCTTCACGCTGTTTCTCGTGATTTAAAAATAATTATACCCTCACATTTAAAATTTTCGACAAAATTCAAAAAATTTACGGTTTTGTCACAAAACGCCCTCTACCGACTGAAACAATGTTAGTACTTTATTAGAAAAACACGATGGTTTTGATAGGCTTAGAAGGAATGACTTTAAAACTTGTTTTCCAAGCCAGTCGTAGTGAAAACAATGACAGCTTTAGAAAACCCTTATTTAAGATTAAAAGCTGTTAAAGATAGGAACCATTTCATGAAATATTAAATTTTATTCCTATTAATTAATAGTTCAATAATTAATCAATTTTAATTATTAATAACAGTTAAACGAGTTCTCCAATTCAGTTTGTAACGTGCAAAAATCGATATAGGATCGATTGTATCATTTTATCCGGTTAAAGCTACCTTAAATAAGCATCTGTGACTTAAACATTTAGTAATGTGCTTTAAGCTTACTCGTATCTATTTCTTTACTATAATGATTCAAAATTTCTGTATTTACGGCATTTACTAATGAGTATAATGAATTAAATGATTTCTTTCAGCACACCTACTTTTCTACGTTATACAAAATGATTCCTTTATTGGAGCTAATTGCTACTTCACATATGATTTTGTTTTATGGCGTGTACGTTTCTACGTTATACTCGTATCCACTTTTGTATTTCAAACGTTTACTCGTTTTTAGTTCCGCTAGTTTAACGTATTAAAGCTTTCTGTAGTTATGTACCATTTACAAAAAATTAATTTCAATTAATACCTATAACGCCATCTCTGAGATGTACGTACTTATGGTGATTGGTATACTTAACTCTGAAAAGGGATCTGTTATTTTGCTGTTTCAAAATATCGATGGGGCTATTTCTTAATAAATACACTGTATAAATAACGGTTTATTCTGTTAACCATATATAAAATTCTATTGTGGTAACAATGATTTGATAGGAATATTTTTTGAAGTTCTAAAATTGTTTCTTGAGACATTGGCTTCTTTTTCAAAACCGTTATTGCTGTGGAACGTTTGAAATTTCAAGAGAATTTTTCTTTTTCTATTTCGTAGATGTTAAGCATTTTTTTTTGGAAATTTTTCACAATATATTATCGCTTTGTTGCATAGAAGAGATATAATAGATATTAAAGGCGGATGTAATAAAAATAATTCACTTCATCCACAAATTGTCGGTAAGCCGTATCCGATCTCATTAACCTCGTTGTAATTAGAACTTCTCTTTCAGGTTTCAAACACAAAAGAATTCCATATTACTTCTTCAAAGAAATAGATGTAACCAATTGGTTAAGACATTTACATTAATGCTTGCATTCGACCTTAGAGGTAACATATTCTCACTGAGTAAACACCGTTCTGATCCATTACATTCGTTTTAGCACTTAAGTTTCCATATAACTTTACTGCTACGATTACATCAAGGTTCATATTTACATTTGGTTTTGTCGTTATTGATGTAACAAGATTACCTACCCGTTCTGCATCTCTTCGGCCTATTGTTTGGATTGTGCTGCTGATAAGCTGCGGTCAGCTGTGTCTCACTTGCGTGATCGTTGAGGTTACATCTGTATTGGAGCTGGTGAAATACTGGCTACCTTAAATAACGCATAAGCACTCGCAAACACAGGTCAGCTCTCCTTTTATCGCATATATAAATTGCCTTTCTGCAGATTATGATCGCCTACAACTAAATTAAGTTCATCTACCTTAATTCTGTTAGCAAGTATTTGACAAACATTTTACCTTCGAATACAACTTGTACCTAAATAGCCTTCAGCAGGTTACGATCGCCTACAACGAAATTAAATACATTTGTATTAATTCTGTCAGCGAGTATTTGCTAAACATGTTACCTGTAGTATAAGTTCGGTATCAGCTTGATACCCGAATTCAGCTAATTTTAACACAATTTCTCATGAAGTATATATTTTACGCATAATCAACATTCAACAATCAACATTCCATTTTAGAAATAATTAAGAGAGTACTACTTTTATGTGGTCGTGCGCAGTAGCTTTGCCGCAACTTTTATGATTATACCAGATATAACTTTTTGTGTATCGCGATATTGAAGCTTGTCAAATGTTGGCACGAGATTTCGTGCTAGTTTAAATGTTACTCGGTAGCTCAAATATATAATATACACTACCATTTTATGGATAAAGTTGTTCGGACCAATTTCTTTTTCTAATTTAAATTGCTTAATTACTAATTTTCTTTATTCGAGATAAATTGACTGGACTGAACAAGCTTTTCCAATTGTATTTATGTAATTTAATCAAAAAGGGGTTTGTATTCAGTTTTATTAAACGAAAGGCAAGCTGAATTAATTAACTTTACTTTCTTGTAAGTAACAGACTTAATACGTTTATTAAATTGGCCGTTTCAGGCTAAGGTACATAAGATCTTACGTCGATCAGAAAAGGTATTGTTGTTTTTGGTTTTATAATTATAAATTAAAAAATTACTGTGGGCGTAAGTACATACTCACGACTTGCCCTCGTCAATCTCACTTTAACTTATATTTTTTTAGTTTTGGGAATAACATACATACGGTGTATAATTTATTTCATTTATTATTCATATGTTTATATAGCTATACAGTAACGTTTGGCATATTGTCTCCTTTGTTGGTAATTTAAAGAAAAATTAAATTTACGTTTGTTGAGGGAATTGTCACTTAATTATTGTTCCCATTACTCCCTGTTTCAAGCTTTACAGCCCCTCGTTCAAGGAATAAGAACCTATTTTCTTTTCCTCCAAACCTTGTGGCGCCTATTTCGTTTCTTTCCTCACTAACCTGATTCTGACTTAAACTATTTTATCGATACCTTTTTAGCCGAGCTCACTCATTTCTCCCGTTTTATACAGTATGGTGGTTAGACACGTGGCAAGTTATTTGTAAAATATATTTTTATTTATACCTTTGTAACGAAAGAAGATATCGACGTGCGGTTTTCACCAAGTTCTATATTTTTTCACGCTATTTTTCGTGAACAAAACAAAGAAAATGTTTCTAAGCTTATGTAGTTTATACTAATACTATATTGGACGTATCTTGATAATGCCGATATAAGAGGAAAAGCCGATTTTCCGATTTTGTGTTCGTGTACGCGGCCATCGCAGGAATTTGAAACTAATTTCCAGCAATTTCTCTCGGTCACTTTTACTATAAATATTTTTTTCCCAAAACTGTGCGATGCGTAATTTCTCCGGCCTCCTTTATTAACCACCCGGTACAAACATTTTTTCTGGTACAATATACATATATACATTATAAAAATGTTAACGATCAATGACAGAAATGACTCACCATATGCAATAGTTGTTTTGTATTAAACACAGCAAGAGATTATGTTATCATCTGTAAGTTTTTGACCTCATTTTCTAAATAACAAATATTTAAATTAAGAAACAGATAACGCAAGAGAATTTCTAATTTGAGGTTTTGCTTAGCAATATTAGTTATCAATGACAATTGCTTAATTAGATACGTACACCTTGTTTTTTGGCGCAAAATGAACATTAGATCTTTACCAAAGGAGCTACAGTTTATAGCAGAAAAGGAGTTACACGAAGTACCCAAACGCACAGAGGATGATTTAAACGGTATAAGGAAATAACTTAAAGGTCGACAATACCTAAACGTACGTTTAGGTATGTATATTTTAACAAATATGTGATAATGCCATAAATAATATTTTTAGATGATCAGTTGTTGGTCACTTTCTTAAGAGGATCTAAGTTTAGTTTAGAGCGAGCAAAAGAAAGGAATGACAAGTATTATACCATGAGAACGATTGCTCCAGAAATTTATCGTTATCCTAATAAACCCATTAAAAAGTCTACCGTACACAGAACTTGTCGACGTTACGAGGAAACAGGGTCTATAAAATGTTTACATAAAACCGGACGCCCAAGAACTGCTACAAGTGATGAAAATAAATTAAACGTTTTATTACAAATAGAGGAAAATCCAAAAGTAAGCACCAACCAGTTAGCTATAAATACCGAAATTTGTCAAAAAACTGTAAGGATTATTTTGAACGAAAATAAATTAAAGCCGTACAAGCTCCATTACACTCAAGAGCTTTTAGAGGATGATCCTGACCGTCGCAATGAATTCGCCGAAATCATGATGGAAAATATCAACCAAGATCCTTATTTTGCGCAACAAAATTGTATTCAGTGACGAAGCTACTTTTTGCTTGAACGGCCAAGTTAATAGGCACAATTGCCGAATTTGGTCTAGAGAAGAACTTCGTACCCAATATCCTGAGAAAGTTAACGTCTGGACGGGAATATTGGGAAACAATATTATCGGACCTTTTTGCATAAAAGGTACATAAATAGGGCGAAAGTATTTGGAGCTCCTCAGGGAAAGTATAGTTCCTGCCATTCAACAAAATAGAAATATAGGTGAAATCTGGTACCAACATGATGGTGCTCCGCCCCATTATTCAAGAGAAGCCATGCAATTTCTAAACAACCAATTCCCAGGAAGGTTGATTGGAAAACGTGGAGCATTAGAATGGCCACCTCGATCCCCTGATATGACTCCACTGGACTTCTTCTTGTGGGGACATTTGAAGAACCGTGTCTACAGAAATCGTCCAGAAAATTTGAACGAACTCGCCAAAGAATCCCGTTCGAAAATGTATTTATAACACCGGATATGTTGAGCAACACATTGCGAGAATTTTATGATCGAATTGGATACTGCAAATAATGGAGCCCACTTTGAGCATTCAATTAAAAGTTAGTGTCGTTAATTATTAATTCTATTGTTAATTAATGAATTAAGTTATTGTTGTTTTAGTCCATTGGCTTTTAAACTCCTTCTTATCTTAGCATTATTGATATTAGTTAAAGTGCAAGGGCAAGTGGCCAATCACAAATAAAAAAATAACCTTCATAACTCAAGTCATTTATTTTAATAAAAATAAATGAGACATTCCATTTAAGTAAAATACATCTTCAGAATTACTGGGTTAGGACTCGTAGGACAAAAAAAAAAAAAACGGTTTTATGAGCAACGTTTCATTTAAATACTTAAACTTCTTCAGGCTACAAAGAAACAAGAGTGTTTACATAAAATTGTGGCGTGATAAAATAATGAGCCACCTACCTCATAAAAACCCAATAAATGATAATACCACAACGGTAGTACACGTCATAATTATTCTATTATGGGGTTGGTAACTCAATCTGTAACATTACACTATTAAAACCAAATCCACAATACATCACGTTAAAATTTACCTATTAGTTATATTACTTATATAATTCACAAATTAAAATTTTTTGTTTAAAACACAGCAAATTAGCTAGTTCACTAATTACTTATCAACAATGATAACATGTTATTAAATATTCATATACGCATGCTAGAACTGATTTTCTATACAGAATTTTTACAACACAGTAATTTGTACGTTAGTTTCTATTATAGTACATAACAAGGCCAAAATAAATCTAATCATACACACATTTATCTATATGGCTCAATTAATCTAAAGAAGATTTAGAGTACGTAGCATTAAGCAATTATAATGGCAATCCAATAACAACAGTAGACTTAGTGTTTTTTATTTCCCCCCCTTCTTCCTTTTTTTGTAGTCAATTAAGTGTTTATAAATGTTACTTAGATTATTAACGTCTGTCCTGAAATTGATACTTTTTTCATTAGATTGAATATGTAACATTTCCGAGATGAGCCTTTTAGAAAAATTATCTTCTCTATCCAATATATTAACATTATCAAAGTCAAATTGATGAAGGTTAACGCTAGCATGTGCAGTTAACGCCGTTTTGTTACTTTTGCTAATTAGGTTGTATGGTTTACAATCATTTTTATGGTTGTTAATTCTATTAATTAAGTATTGTTTTGTTTGTCCAATGTAACATTTATCGCACTCTTTACAATTAATTTGGTAAACTAGATTAGAGTTATAAAATTTTGGTGTGTTGTCTTTAGTTTGGAAAATAGACTGTTATTCGTTTTTTGTTATATAGAACAATATTATTGTTGTTATTTTCAAAAATGATTTTTAGTTGGTTGCTAAGTTTCGGTATATTAATTAGTTTTTTGTAAGTGCAAGCGTGGTCTCCAGATTCTCCGTTATTACTGTTATGTTTATTGTTATCTTTGTGTAATATTCCATTAATAAGCTCCTTTGGATAATTATTTAATTTAGCAATCGTTTTTATTCTGTCAAAATTATCTTTATGTTTAGATTGATCGCTCAGTTTGATCACTTTATGTTTCAATGACTTAATAATACCTATTTTTGGGATATAGGGTGATTTGAATAAAAATTAATGATTCTATTGGACGCTGTAGGTTTTTGATACCAATCAATGCTTATAGTATTATCCTTGTTACGAATTAGTAATAAGTCTAGAAACGGAATAATATTGTTTTTTTCTTGTTCAATGGTAAATTTTAGGCTATGGTAATATTCATTACATTTTTTAATTATCAATTTATCTTGCCCTATAGGGATAGCAGTTAGAATGTCGTCTACATAACAATACAAGAATGGTACGTTAAACGGTAAGGTAGGTATGATGGTAGTAAGTAAGTCATTCATCACTATATTAGCTAAAACTGGAGATGCAGGGTTCCCCATGGCACATCCAAAAGTTTGTGAATAGAATTTATTATCATACTGAAAATAACTTGAATTAAATATAAACGTTACTATATTTTTAAATAAGTCATTACTCAAATTCGTCAACTTAGATATTTGGATCCAATACTTGTCAATTAATGTGATAGTTAATTCTAACGTTACATTTGAAAAAAGGGAAGTGACATCTAGTGAAATTAATGTGTAATTATGTGGTAGGTTTGCATTTTTTAGTTTGCTGACTAAGGATTCTGAATTTTTTATATTATACTTAAAACTAGGGATCATTTTATTGAGAATACTTGTGATATATTTAGCTAGTTTATATGTTGGAGAACCAATGCTCGACACTATGGGTCTAATTGGTAAATCTTCTTTGTGTGTTTTAATTAGACCATATATTTTTGAGGGACACTATTGTAAATGAGCAATTCTTTCTGTTCTATGTCATTAATTAAATTTAGTTGTTTGAGTTGTTTGACTATTTTGTTATTATTACTTTGGATAGATATTGTTGGGTTATGTTTGAGTAGTTTATATGTTAAAGGGTTATCTAACAGTTGATTCATTTTTTATTATAGGTAGTTTTGTCCAAAATTATAGTGTTATTACCTTTATCAGATTTTGTTACAATTAACTCAGGGTGTTGGTTTAGGAACTTTTTTGGTTTTTGAAATAACCGTTCAAAATTATTGTTAAGGTTCTTGATATTATTATTGTGATTATTATTAAGTTTATTCATGTGATTGGTTATCACGTTAGTACATTGTGCTCTAACTTGGTCTTTATTTTGAGGTTCGATACCATTTTAATTATATATTCTACATCTTTTATGACCTCGAACATTGGAAAATCTTTTTTTGTGTAGTCTAACGCGAATTTTGGGCCTAGGCTCAAATAATTAAGTATCTCACCAGGAATTTTTGTATTAGACAAGTTTTGGATCCAATTGTCGTTAGTGTTATTAGTCACAATTGGTTTATTGTTCTCCATCAACCTGTTAAATTTATTAATTTGTCTTTGCTTACTGGTTTTAAATTCATAGTTATAAGATTTTTGTGCTAGTTTTTTAACTTCATCAATTATGTAAGACGGTAAAACCTGTTGTAAAGAGGATAATAATTCATCATTATGATTGCATACCTGATTAAGTTTCCAAAATGTTATTTTAATCTCTAATTTTAAGACAGATTTTTGGAATTTCCTGGTTATGGAATCTACTTCGTTCTTAAATGGATTGTCATTGGCGACAGCAATACTCGACAGCGCGGGAATACACTTCAACGTGTACCTTCTCGACGAAGCGAAACCACTTAAGGTGGTTATCAAAGGCATTCCACAAGGAGAAGAAATGGCGGAAACCGTTAGAGAAGACCTCCAACGAGCGGGCTACGAAGTTCAGAAGGTCAGTCGGATGTTCGCAGGACGCGAACACCGACAAACGGCCATGGTCCTCGTACACCTACAAAGGAACGAACAAGCAAAAGAGATATTCAGAACGACCAACGTTGGATACCTAAGGGTGAGGGTGGAGTCACCCCACAATAAAAATGGCGTAGGACAATGCCATCACTGCCAACGCTACGGCCACACCTCCAGCGGCTGTCACGCCCCAGCAAGATGTGTAAAGTGTGCAAAAGCACACCACACAAAGGACTGCCTGAAGATACGGGAAATGGGCGACCCGAAATGATGTAACTGCACGGGAGTGCATACAGCCAACTACGGTGGATGCTCCGTCCACCCCAAGAACGCTGCGAAGACATCAAGCAGGAGGCCAGCACCGAGACCACCAGTCAACAGACAACCAGCCCACACAGTGGAAAAAGGACTAAGCTATTCGCAGGTCGCAACCAATAGCATCAAGAAAACCACCACAATAGAAGTGGAAGCAGCCGAAGACGCAGCGCTCATAAAGAAGTTTATGAGATTCCTCCGGACAGAGCGTGAAACCATCAATGGATAAACGCACCCTACAGCCTGCATCCCTCCATATCGGAATATGGAACGCGAACGGCCTCCGTACAAAGAGGGAGGAGCTAGAAGAGTTCGTTTACCGGCAAAACCTAGACATGGTGCTGGTCACGGAAACTCATCTAAGGCCTTGTGATAAGCCCACAATAAGGTATTACCGTTCGCACCGCAACGACCGACTCACCGGGAGAGGATGGGCACAGAAATATTCGTGAAAAACTCCATCGAACACTACGAAATGCCGACACCGGATACACAATTGCTGAAGGTGACTGCAACAGGAGTGGGCACCAGCTCCGCAGGACGTATAAAAATAATAGCTGTTTATAACCCACCGAGGGCCGTGCTCGACCCCCAAGAATTGCACGCTCTCCTGGCCGATAATATCCCCACGATAATCGCAGGAGATCTAAACGCGAAGCACCCGGACTGGAATAGCAGGATTTCAAACCGGAACGGGCGGGACCTAGAAGCATACGCCGCGACGAGGGACATAATCGCAGAAGGACCTCAAGAACCCACCTGTTACCCAGGTGTCGGCACGAGGCATGATGTATTAGACATCGCGATTTTCCGAAACATGCCACTACACATCCGGATGGAAACAATAGCGGACCTGAACTCTGACCACGACCCCTTCCTGCTGCAGCTAGGAGATCAAGAGACACTGGAGCCAGCGCAGATCACTAGGATTTCCTGGAAAAATACGAAGCACGGATTAACGATAAAATCCCCGCAGTGCCCGTAATAAAGAACACCCGTCAGATAGATACGGCAGTACAGGAAATCACGACAACCATCCTGAGGTCGATGGAAGAAGCAAAGTTCACGATAACAAGGAACACAAATAACTACAGCCTGCCCATAGAAATAAGAGAACTTATCAGGGATAAAAACAGGACAAGACGCAGATGGCAGCGTTCTCAAGATCCCGAATATAAATGTGAACTGAACACCGCAGAAAGGCGAGTGAAGACAGCCATCAAGGAGCACAAAAATGCGCAATGGACAGGAAAAGTGGAATCCCTCGACGTCCAAGACGGATTGTATTGGAAGATGGTGAAGGCGCTGCGAAAGGAGCACACAACCACGCCGCCACTTCACGGGAGGAACGGAATAGTATACACGGATGCCGCGAAGGCGGACGCGTTCGCAGATTGCATAGAAACGCAATGCAGCCCCGTTTACGAGAACGCAGACCTCGGCCACGTACGAAGAACAAACAACTCCGTCAGAGAATGCCTGGCGGAAGAAGCCCAAGACAACATCCGACACACCACCCCCCAGGAGGTGAACGACATCCTGAAGAAACTAAAAGTAAAGAAGGCACCGGGGCCGGACCACATTCCGAGTAAAGCAATGAAGCTCCTCCCACAAAGGGGCGTAGCGTACCTCACCGCAGTTTACAATGCAATACTTCGTTTAAAATATTTTCCTACAAGATGGCGAGAAGCGGACACGGTGATGATTCCGAAACTGCAAGAAGAAATAGACTATTTACAGATAATACCGGACGAACAATTCGGATTCCGAAGAAATCACTCCACGACACAACAAGCCCTCCGAGTTGTGGAACACGTCGCACGCGGCTTCAACTGGAAGAAGCACAACGTCGAAATGTTCGTAGACATCGCCAAAGCGTTCGACAGTGTGGCATCACGGACTCCTACATAAAATGCTGCAGCTGGAGTACCTCAAGGTTCACCCCTCCCCCCTATATTATTTAATTTATATGTTTCAGATCTCCCGAAAACAAAAGGAACCATCCTCTCAACCTACGCAGACGACACCGCGGTCCTATCCCAATCCAGCAACCTCGGACAGGTCGACAGACTTCTGCAGAGGGCGTCGGACGAACTCGAAGAATGGTACTCGAAATGGCGCATTACCATAAACCCGCAGAAAAGTACGGCCATCCTCTTCACTAAAAGACGAGCGACACCGAACCGAAACATTACCATGTTCGGACAAGACATCCCGTGGATGAATTCCATAAAATACCTAGGGCTGGCAATGGACAGAACACTCCGATGGAAACTCCACGTAGACGACCGAAGAGAAAAGGGACACGAAATAATAAAGAAGCTCTACCCACTGATAGGTAGAAACAGCGTGTTGTCAACCGACAACAAGCTGTCGATCTACAAGACTGTGGTCCGTCCGATGATGCTATACGCCGCAGAAGTCTGGGCTTTCGCCGCTCCGTCAACAATAAAACAACTTCAAGTGGTACAGAATAAGTACCTAAGAATCACAATAAACGCGCCATGGTACGTAAGAAACGACCAAATACACAAAGACCTCAGGATGCACAGCTTAATGGAGTTCGCAAAAAACGCCGCAATCGACATAGAAGAGGCACTAGCGGCACACCCCAACCCAGCTATGACAGGAACTTGGGACTACGACATCCAAGACGAAATGAAGCACAAGAGGCCGAAAATCATCTTGCGAAAACAATAACAAACAGAAGGTAGTATATTTAATGCATTTCTATTTTATTGCAGATGCATCGAATCTACATCACCACATAGAAACCAATTCGACGAAGGTTTAGAGGGTTAGAGCCCGAAATACCGCAATCATATAATGATAACCGATAACCGAACCGAGCTGGTGAAGTAGTGGTGATACAGCCTGCTTATCATTCGGGAGGTAATGGGTTCGATTCTCCTTACCGTCTACCTTGTATGAGCTTTTTTCAGGGGGGTTTCCACATACACATGTAGCGGCATTGTTACTGCGTATATGCACACCATGTGCGGCTGCTTAAGCGAATGCTGGTGTAGCATTTTCCCCCTGGCCCCTAACTCCGTTCCTTCCGATCCTATCCTGACCACACCCATTCCTAATCCCATCATGCATATATATATATATATATATATATATATATATATATATATATATATATAGTGTGTGTGTGTGTGTGTGTGTGTGTGTGTGTGTGTATGCTGAGAATCCATGATTGTGGCTGAAGGAGCTTGGAAAGCCAAAACAGCCCGCTCATCGACGTAAGGGAACATAATTAATTGATTATTCCTTTATTAATAATACCAAAACACTTTATTATTTGTTTACGACTATTCACTTTATTGTTTGCATAGCTTGAAATTAAGATTAAGGTTAACGCAAGGTGGAGACGTAAACTTCTGATAGATTTTTAAGAACTAATAATCGTCTGTAGGGTAAATTTATTTAGAGTAAAGGGCAAAACTCTTTTTGTGCATTTTAGAGATATTTTATGCCAGCTGTTTTGAAGTTACCTTTAGGAAAAAACAATTTTAAATCTTAATGGATTTTTCTGTTGAAAATTTAAAACACGTGGCGCCAGTTTTGTATACATGCTAATAGTGCTACTGTACGCTTGGCCCGTAACAATCTGTATAACGTATTCTGAGTTAAATGTATCGCTCTAAAATATATGTGCCTGGCTAAGTTTATTCTAACTTCAAATTCTAAATTTAATTGATAATTTTTTTCACAATGGCTTTTTGTCTGGTAAAATTACGAGAACAACCGAATGATAATGTCACGAGCCGTAAGCATAAGAGATTCTGTCTTATTTGTGTTTGAGTGGTTTTACCAAGTGAAATATGAAAAATCCATTAAATTTTGATACACTATTCTTTAAACCACTTGCTAAGGTACTTATCTATTCTAAACCTTTAGTAACCAAATGTGCTGTTCTTTTATTTACATTTTTAGAATTGAATATGATGCGGTAAATGTGCTTAACAACAAAGTAGATCGATGCATTTTTATCAGTATGAAACTTATTCATTCGTCAGAATCCTTCATCGGCATTGGTTAAGTTTACAGAAAAGTCAAACGTCAACAGGCGCGGAAAATAATCAATGTAATGGGTGAGTTGGTTGCGATTTAACGTTTACCAAAATTTGATTCATATTGATGATTATCGTATGAGCCGGGTGTTCCATTAATAAAGGAGGCGGGCTGTATGAGAGAAACTACACATCGCACAGTTTCGAGAAAAAAAATAATGATAGTAGAAGTGCCCAAGAGAAATTGCTGGAAATTAGTTTCAAGTCACTCCGATGGCCGCTAGGGGGCGTACATGAACACCATATTAGTAAATCGGCTTCTTCTCTTCCATCTATTCTCTGGTAAAGTTACATTCAGCTTGGACATGGTTTTACGTCCCTAACATATACTAAGATTAATACTATATATATATATATATATATATATATATATATATATATATATATATATATATATATATATATATATATATATATATATATATATATATATATGCAGTTGTGACGACTGACGCGACGAAGTTTTAGGAGAAAACTAGATATATTTTTTTATTTTTGTGGCTGAGACATTGTGTAAGTCCATTAAGGCTACATTTTTAAAATAATTTGAAATATACAGGGTGCTTCAAAAGAGAGTGGCATATCAAATGGAATGCCCTATATTTTATCACATTTTTGAATTAATTATGAAAAATAAGATAGACTTTTGTTAGGGTTCCCTATACCTAAATACAGAGAGTTTTGATTTATTTTGATTTTTCTTAAATTGCGAGGTTTTGGAAAAAAAATTATTGTTACCAAAGGAAACTATTTTTGTCAAAACTGCTTCAGGGTCTCGAAAATAGACTGTTTTGTTGATTTATTTGGCGATTTAATTCCGCAAAATACTATACTGGGTGTTCAGATTTTTCGGTTGTATTAGTAATACATTCAAACTATAATATCTACCGTATTTCAAATGGAATACCCTATATATTTTAGACATAACAGGAGTGACGGTTCCAAATGCATTTTTAATTCTTCTGCAGTAGTAGGAGTAGCATACATTAGATTTTTAATACATCCCCATAAAAGGAAATCCAGGTCTAGAGATCTAGGAGGCCAGTTGGGTCACCTCTTCCGATCCAATTGTTATGAAATTTTCGGTGTAATTATTCCCTTACCCGACGTGAAAAATGTGCAGGAGTACCATATGATTGTAATAATAAGCCATTTTAACTTAGAATAACTATTTGATAGTCACCACACAGTGCAAATAATTAACACCTAATTATATTGACATACTATTAATTAATAGTACTTGACGTTTTGATAATAGCACACTAGATTAGAATTCAGCTTAGTAGCATCGTTTTTTGTCATTACAATATAACCAAAACCTTGTAATTTCAGAAAAATCAATATAAAACGTTCTGTATTTAGGTACAGGGAATCATAATGAAAATCTTTCTTATTTTTCATACTTAATTCAAAAATGTGAGAAAATATAGGGCATTCCATTTAACTAATCATAACTTTGATATGCCACTCTGTTTTGAAGCATCATGTGTATTTGAAATTATTCAAAAAATGTAGCATTAATGGACCTACACGATGTCCCAGCCACAAGAATAATAAAATATATCTAGTTTCTACAATTATTATTTGTCTCGTAACTAAGACGTGAATTGCTGTAGGTTTTTTCTCTTCGTTCTTTCATGTCTCCGATTCTTCTGTGGTGTATGCCGAAAGTGATTCTTCATCTGTAAGTGAATATTTCTCGCAAGTGGGATCTGTGAATAAGTTTTTAACTACCTTCCCTCAACGTGGAGCACTTCACATTGGATTACGAAAGCTGAGGTTAAATCATGTAAGACACAACCAATTTATTGACGGGTTTTATGGTACTATATTTCCTGATGGAGCTCTGGAGAAAGAAATAGTCACACACGAATCCTAAATAATTACTGTGAGTGTGGCTCGCTTGTACCTCAACGTATTATAAAATAAAGGTTTGAAAGCCTGATACAAACTTTAACGTTATACGTGTTTTGTCGATTCCATTAAAAAGGTTATGAACCTAAAAGTATATTTACTACTTTGGAAGTACCGAAAATTAATAAATATATTACTTACACAATGTGCACGTTTAGAATTTTCCTATCGTCTGTATATTACTGATTTTTATTACTATTAAAAACACGACAAATCACGTTCCTTATTCGCTCTACCATCTCTTTTCTGGTAGTAGGTTACAAAAGGAGGTATCGACTCGTGGTTATCGCCAATTTCTATATTTTTTGACACTTCTATATTTTTTCACGCTCTTTCTCGTGATTTAAAAATAATTATACCCTCACATTTAAATTTTCGAGAAAATTGCAAAAATTTACGGTTTTCTCACAAAACGCCATCTACCGACTGAAACAATGTTAGTACTTTATTAGAAACACGATGGTTTTGATAGGCTTAGAAGGAATGACTTTAAAACTTGTTTTCCAAACCAGTCATAGTGAAAACAATGACAGCTTTAGAAAACCCTTATCCGGCAAGATTAAAAGCTGTTAAAGACAGGAACCATTCCATGTAATATTAAATTTTATTTCTATTGTATTAATAGTTCAATAATTAATCAATTTTAATAATTAATGAAAGGTAAACGAGTTCCCCAATTCAGTTTGTAACGTGCAAAAATCGATATAGGATCGATTGTATCATTTTATCCGGTTAAAGCTACCTTAAATAAGTATCTGACTTAAACATTTAGTAATGTGCTTTAAGCTTACTCGTATCTATTTCTTTACTATAATGATTCAAAATGTCTGTATTTACGGCATTTACTAATGAGTATGATAGATTAAATGATTTCTTTCAGCACACCTACTTTTCTACGTTATACAAAATGATTCCTTTATTGGAGCTAATTGCTACTTCACATATGATTTTGTTTTATGGCGTGTACGTTTTTACGTTATACGAAAATTATTTCTCTCTCGTATCCACTTTTGTATTTCAAAAGTTTACTCGTTTTTAGTTCCGCTAGTTTAACGTATTAAAGCTTTCTGTAGTTATGTACCATTCACAAAAAATTAATTTCAATTAATACCTATAGGGCCATTTCTGAGATGTACGTACTTATGGTGATTGGTATACTTAACTCTGAAAAGGGATCTGTTATTCTGCTGTTTCAAAATATCGATGGGGCTATTTCTTAATAAATACACTGTATAAATAACGGTTTATTCTGTTAACAACATATAAAATTCTGTTGTGGTAACAATGATTTGATAGGAACATTTTTTAAGTTGTAAAATTGTTTCTTGAGGCGTTGGATTTTTTTTCAAAACCGCCATTGCTGTGGAATGTTTGAAATTTCCAGAGAATTTTCCTTTTTCTATTTCGTAGATGTTAAGGATCATTTTTTTGGAAATTTTTCACAATGTAGTATCGCTTTGTTGCATAGAAGTGATATAATCGCTATTAAACGCGGATGTAATAGAAATAATTCACTTCATCCACACATATTTGGTAAGCCGTATCCGATCTTGTTAACCTCGTTGTAATTAGAACTTATCATTCAGGTTTCAAACACAAAAGAATTTTATATAACTTCTTCAAAGAAATAGATGTAACCAATTGGTTAAGACATTTCCATTAATGCTTGCATTCGACCTTAGAGGTAACATATTCTCACTGAATAAACAGCGTTCTAATCCTTTACATTCTTTTGAGCACTTAAGTTTCCATATAACTTTACTGCTACGATTACGTCAAAGTTTATAATTACATTTGGTTTTGTCGTTATTGGTGTAACAAGATTACCCGTTCTTCATCTCTTCGGCCTATTGTTTGCATTGTACTGCTGATAAACTGCGGTCAGCTGTGTCTCACTTGCGTGATCATTGAGGTTGCATCTGTATTGGAGCTGGTGAAATACTGGCTACCTTGAATAACGCATAAGCACTCGCAAACACAGGTCAGCTCTTTCCTTTATCGCATGTATAAATTTCCTACACCAGATTACGATCGCCTACAACTAAATTAAGTACATTTATATTAGTTCTGTCAGCGAGTATTTGCTAAACATGTTACCTCTAGTGTAAGTTCGGTATCAGCATGATACCCGACTTTTTAACACAATTCCTCATGTAGTATGTTAGTTAAACCATTCTTTAATATTTTACACACAATCAACAATCATTTCCATCTTCCATTTTGGCGATAATTAAGAGAGTACTACTTCCATGTGGTCGTGCGCAGTAGCTTTGCTGCAACTTTTATGCTTGTACCAGATGTAACTTTTTGTGTATCGTGATATTAAAGCATGTCAAATGTTGGCGCGAGATTTCGTCCTAGTTTAAACGCTACTCGGTAGCTCAAACATATAATATACACTATCGTTTTGTGGATAAAGTTGTTCGGACAAATTTCTTTTTCTAATTTAAACTGCTTAATTACTAATATTTTTTTTTATTCGAGATAAATTGAGTGGACTGAACAAGCTTTCCCAATTCTATTTATGTAATTTAATCAAAGAGGGGTTTGTATTCAGTTTTATTAAACGAAAGGCAAGCTGAATTAATTAACTTTTCTTTCTTGTAAGTAACTGACTTAATAGGTTTATTAAATTGGCCGTTTCAGGCTAAGGTACATAAGATCTTACGTCGGTCGGAAGGGGTATTGTTGTTTTTGGTATTATAATTATAAATTAAAAAATTACTGTGGGCGTAAGTACAAGCTCACGACTTGTCCTCGTCAATCTCATTTTAACTTATATTTTTTTAGTTTTGGGGATACATACGGTGTATAATTTATTTCATTTATTATTCATATATTTGTATAGCTATACAGTAACGTTTGGCTTATCGTCTCCTTTGTTGGTAATTTAAAGAAAAAATTAAATTTACGTTTGTTGAGGGAATTGTCACTTAATTACTATTCCTACTACTCCCTGTTTCAAGCTTTATAGGTTCTCTCCCTCGTTCAAGGAATAAGAACCTATTTTCTTTTCCTTCAAAGCTTGTGGCGCCTATTTCGGTTCTTTCCTCACTAACCTGATTCTGACTGAAACTATTTTATCGATACCTTTTTATCCGAGCTCACTCATTTCTCCCGTTTTATACAGTATGGTGGTTAGACACGTGGCAAGTTACTTGAAAAATATATTTTTATTCATACGTTTGTAACGAAAGAAGATATCGTCGTGCGGTTTTCACCAATTTTTTATGCTATTTTTCGTGAGTTAAACATAATCATACCGTTGCATTTCAAATTTTTGAGAAAATTGCAAAAATTCACGGTTTTGCCACAAAACGCCATCTACCGACTGGAAAAAAAAATTCCAAATACAGAAAATGTTTCTAAGCTTATGTAGTTTATACTAATACTATTTTGGACGTATATTGATAATGCCGATATAAGAGGAAAAGCCGATTTTCGAATTTTGTGTTCCAGCAATTTCTCTCGGTCACTTTTACTATCAATATTTTTTTCCCAAAACTGTGCGATGCGTAATTTCTCATATACTGCCGGCCTCCTTTATTAACCACCCGGTACAAACACTCTTTTTGGTACAATATGCATATATACATTATAAAAATTTTAACGATCAATGATAGAAATGACTCATCATATGCAATAGTTGTGTTGTATTAAACACAGCAAGAGATTATGTTATCATCTGTAAGTTTTTGACCTCATTTTCTAAATAACAAATATTTATTAAGAAATAGATAATGCAAGAGAATTTCTAATTTGATGTTTTGCTTAGCAATATTAGTTATCAATGACAATTGCTTAATTAGATACGTACACCTTGTTTTTTGGTGCAAGATGAACATTAGACCTTTACCAAAGGAGCTACAGTTTATAGCAGAAAAGGAATTACACGAAGTACCCAAACGTACAGAGGATGATATAAACGGTATAAGAAAATGGCTTAAAGGTCAACAACACCTAAACGCACGTTTAGGTATGTATATTTTAACAAATATATGATAATGCTATAAATAATATTTTTAGATGATCAGTTGTTGGTCACTTTCTTAAGGGGATCTAAGTTTAGTTTAGAGCGAGCAAAAGAAAGGATTGATAAGTATTATACCATGAGAACGATTGCTCCAGAAATTTTTAGTAAACGATGTCCTCCTTATCGCCTATCAAATATCTTTTCGACGACAGGTTCAGTAAGATTTTTCATAATACGCTACGTTAATTCACACCAATTACAGAATAGTGACAATATTGCCTACTAAAGTCGGAGAACCGGTCAGGATAGTAATGCGTCCAGGTGCCATAAATCTTGATTTTGCAGAATTACAAGATATAGCTAAATTATATTTTATGTTAATTGACATACTACTAGAAGAAAACGACAACTGTGTAATTTCTGAAACAATGATTTTGATAGACTTCGAAGGATTCACTTTAAAACATGTTTAACAAGCCACTATCCCATTGATGGTGAAATCAGTGACGGCTTTAGAAAACTGTTATCCCGCAAGATTAAAAGCAGTTGATGTCATTCATGTTCCATCATTTGCGATACCAATTTGTAGATTGTAAATATATGATTACACTTCGGGAAAGTTTTCAATAAAGAACACAACAAAATTAAAGAAATCTTTGCATTCTCAAGTAAAATTAACAGATTATATTGACTGAGAACTTGACTAACGTCAAGTATAAATTGTATGAAAATAGTGTTGGTTGTGCAATACACGACATTTACGGTTGTAAAGCATTTTTTTGTACCGCTGAGACTAAAGCGAATACGTTGGGAATTATAGTGCCATTTTTTCTTCCTTGTAAATTCCAGTTTTATTTGAACCTACCTATATTGCTTAAAACAAGTAGAAAGGCCACTTTAAATTAATACAACAATAAACCCTAAAATCCTTTAATCTCAGCGGTGTCAATACTCTAGTTTTATCATTAAGTTAGTTTTTTAATAAGCAAGAGTGTGTTAGAAAGATACTAGAAAATAATTATAACAGTACATTTTGTAATATTCACTCTTCATTTTGATTATCCTCAACTTTCTTTTATTTGCAATGAAAATGAATGTTATATTAATTTGAATCATATTTGAATTATATATTAATTATCAAAGCACCTTACATCTTACCTTACCTTACATTTTATAGTGTATTTTTGTATTTGAGTTATTAATACTTACAGTTACCTCACTTCGTGAGTAGTGCTACTGCTTTTCAAAATTGTTTAAGATGTTGAAACAATTTTGTGAAATTAGAAAAATTGAATATATGAACATAAGCCTGCTATTAATATAACATTGTGATGAACGTATAGAGCCAGCTATGGAATGCAATTTTAGTAAGCAGTTTTAGTGGATCATTAATAAACTAAATATTGTTAAACTGCCTTAAAAATCACAAAACCCTCTAACGGTCGAAGGCTAACGGTGAAAAATGTCCTAAGCAAATTTACAAAATTTAATCAATTTATGATGTAAGTGTAAAGTTGTGAGAAACTTGAATTCGAAATTGATAAAAGTAATCACAAGGAGAAACTTGGCATCAATTAAAGTAATCTAGTCAAATCTAACAAAGAAATTACTTTGTTAATAATGCAAGTGTTATTTAACAGTGAAAACAATGTAGTTCCTTTATATAATTTTTAATTTTAATTTTAATTTCAACTACCCATATATGTTAAATTCTTATAGTGCTGTAGTAACTTAACGTATAACTGGAAAAAACATTTATTCAAGGTTTAGGAAAAAACACAGTAAAAAGCCTAGGAATACCAAAAGCTGAAATTAAAGAAAAGACGTATAATTGTGCCGTTTATTTATTTATAAGATGCCAAAACCTATTTAAACGGAGATTTTCTTCTTGTCTATTGAAATTAATAGAATGTTGTATAAATCACAATAGCTTCACGTTATAAACGAACATAATAATAAGTTTGTCTTGACAAGATTTCTTTGGTGGACCTAGTCTACAAAATCTCATATATTCTTTACGTCTTGTATCAAATCTACGTTTTGTGGTTCCACCATATACACAAGAACAAAATAACTTATACACTCCGGAAGATGATATTGGGTTTGAAACATCTTTAGGCGACCTAGAATATCTTTAATTTTCCTTGTAGATTTACAGACAGTCCTAATGCCATAATTAACTAGGATTTTTCAATTTTATCTGTAACATTAGTAATAAAAGGAAGGAAAACAGTACCAACATTAAGAATTGTTTTCCTTATGGTTAATAACAGTATTAACATCAGTAAGTGAATTTCGGTTAGCTTGTAAGGATTTTGTTAAATATTTATATTTATATTTCAAAAATTCGGGATCACAAATTCGTTTTGTTCGATCCACTAAAGATTTAATAACACAAATTGTTGACGTGGACGGTGGTTTGATAATTTATGAAGGTAAATATGAAAATGTAAACTTTCACCATTAACACTCATAATAAAATACTTATCTTTTTTGGGGTTTTTTAATGGAGTACTTTGGATGCGTTAGTTTGTATCGTACACTGTACACTAAAATCAGGACATGTCAGTCCATTTAAAACGTACATTCTGCTTAAATAATTTCGTAAGGGGAGCAATAATAGAAGAAAATTGGGCTATAAAACGACGATACCAAGATGTCATACCTATTATTCTTCTAACTTCAATTTACTTAAATGAGCGGATCGGGGTGACCAGTTGCATGGCCCTCCTGTGCTAAGCCATCAATTTGGAAGGAATACATTAAGATGGTCTGTGACGTGAACGGAATAATGGGCGGGGAGCTCCATCGTGTTGCACCCACACATCATTTTTAACAGTTATTGGCATATATGCACATAGATTTTGCAAATGATTTTGCAAAAAATCAATATACATAACTCCTGTTAAAGAAATAAGGCCGAATAGCATGTACACCAATAATTCCTCCCGAAACGTTTATTGACCATTTGTGTTCATAATGAACCTGTCTGATATCCTTATATTCTGATCTGAATAGTAGTGGAAGTCAGGACGATTCACAAATCCATTTTTGTGGAATGTGGCTTCATCCGAGAACAAAACCTTATTAAAAAGTTGTGAGTTAAATCAATTTTATGTTGAGCCTAATTGCAAAATACGACACGTCGCGCATCGCTAGAAATCCATATAAAATAGTTGATGATGAAGCTGGATATGATACGCATGAGAACGGTTATCCTTCAAAATCCTTTGAACTCTTCGTTCACTAACACCTACACCAGAACCAATTTCTTTTTAACTAACCGCAGGATTTTCGGTTACAGATAACATAACAGACATTTTCTTCACTTCGAACGGGTCTACTCTTAACCGGTTATGTGTAGTCTACATGTTTCGTTTGTATAAATCTTTGTAATACATTTTCCAGGCTTCCCTTGTATGGATGTCTTCGTTAGGGATAACGCTCGGCATAAACGTGACTTGGCAAAAAAGAGTTTCTTTGACATTCCCCTAGTATAAAAGTCATAACTACGAGCTCATCTTTCTGGTGCTTCATCACAAGCAGACCTGTTATCAGCAAAAACTACTAATTATTATCGCTTGTAACGCAAATAAATAATAATATTTTTTGGCATCACGTAACTCTATGTACAAAACTTTATAACAAAGAAAAAATTAGGTACGATTGATTGTTATATTAAAAACATAAATTACACCACAGCTTAGCTCAATGGGGTACAAACGAATGAAACTTACTGTAATTAAGAACTCCTTTTGAACAGGTCATGAGGGAGGCAGAGCTATAACCGTAGGTATAACCAGTAAAGCGTTTGTTTTGTTGGACGCCACGCAATTTATAGGCTTAATAATTAAAATGCGACAAAAATTGAGAAGGTTGGACATGTGCACTCACATGTACTCAAAATAAATGTATTACTTCGTCTTAAAATGAACTGTATCCGGAAAATAGGCTTTTTGTACAGATCTAAGTACCTCTCGACAACTCCTTTTGCTGTATAAGGCCCAAATTCGGTCTCATCTGGAATATAATTCTCACCTTTGGGTTAGTGCTCCCCAATACGCTCTCGATATCGTTGATCGTATTCAAAAGAGACCGATTAGGCTTATAAATGACCCGTCCTTAACTTCTCACATACAGTCCCTTGAGCATAGAAGAATGGTTTCAGTTCTTTCTTTGTATTATCGTTATTACAACGGCTATTGTGCTGGTGAATTACATTCTTTGATACCATCTCCGGCTGTCTTTGCGAGAAACACTCGGTTCGCTCATTCACATCATCAGTGTGCAGTACAAATCTCCACTTGTCGTACCAAACGGGCGCAATCCACATTTTTCTACACGGCTTCTGGAATGATCTCCCTAGTTCCTGTTTTCCTCTCACTTATGATATGAAAAAATTTAAGGTAGCTGTTCATAGGCATCTATTGGCAATTCATTATCCCTCTATCCATCCTCCTAAGTGTTCCTGGGTGCTTTAGCACGATAGGCCTTATTTAGCCTGTTCAGGTCCACAATCATAAAAAAAAAAAAAAATTCCATTCACAAGACAAACATAGTTTCCATTTGTACCCAACGTACAAATAAACGAACTGTAGACTATATATGTAAGGAAACGTAATTTCCATAATATAAACATAATGTAAGGTACTATAATTTCATTTGTCTTCGACGTATAAATAAACGAAGATAAAGTAAAGATAATTTTTATTCGACGTATACATCCAGATAATGGAAATGTAGATCAAACAATGAACCAGATATATAACAGCATGCGTTATTAATGCAAAACAAAGGTGTCTCCATTTATATACCTTGAAGACGAAATTGCACTATCACCATGTACCATTTTATACAGCTCGTGGCGTCATTCACTACACCTTGCAACGAAACGAAATTATTAACATATTGGGGACCTTCCCAATTCCAGGGACTTGTCACTGACCTATTAAATGTAATATTATGTAATATATATATATATATATATATATATATATATATATATATAATATATATATATATATATATATATATATATATATATATATATATATATATATAATGTCATGAATAAGTTCGACGACCGTATACTTCAAAATTTTATTAAGCTTTCAGATAAATTTATTTTCAAATGTTAGTGAACTGGTATGATTTTACTGGGTAAGCTACAATCCTGTATTCCAGAGTCAGATAGGATTAGCTTAACATCCCGCCTAAGACTATTTACTTTAGAAAAATATAAGATTGTGGTGGCGCCTAGAGACAATTTTTCCCGAATTTAGCATTATTAGTTGTGAATTTATGGTAAATTATATCGACCCCGCCCATTTCTAGTGCAGCTCGCTTGGCAACCCGCTTACTTCGGTAGCGGACCGCGAAAATTTTATTATTGTAATAAACGTTGGTCAAATCACCATTGTTACCGCGATGGAAAAGATAATTAGTGGATTTTTAATACCTTTGTAATACTTAGTAATTTCCCAATGTTTTCGAAATATTTTATTTTATGGTTTATGTAAGAAATGTAGGAATGTATGTAATTGATATTTCATTAAAGGTTGAGCAGAAAAAGAAAACATATATTAGGGTAGAGAAACAAGTGTTCCTCCGAAACTGGCGTGAAAATTTCTATACGCGCGCTTTTGTTGTAAAAATGGTACTAGTTAGTAATTAATTACTAACGATACACACTGCAATCAAAAACGTCTTTGTTTGGTACTTGGAAACTCGAGACCTAAATGTATGGTTTGTTACGGATGAATGCATATTTTTAAATTTAAGATGTGCAATAATGAATATGAAACTGTTCCAACACAAATCAAGGTTTCTTGTTTTTTTATATCACTCTTCGGAAAGGGGGGTTGATTTTCGGGAGTAGACATGGTTAGTGGAAACCAGAGGGGAAGGCAGCTGCTGTTGAAATTTTGAATGAGCCTGACACTTTCATTCGTTTTAATTAGAAACTACCATTGTAAACAGTTTGTCTTTAAGTTATTTCGTGCGTGTACATTTTCTTTAGAATTAGCCAATACTAATTTGTCTTGTATTTCGGTTGTTAGTTGTAATGTGTTTTTATTAACATATTGGGGACCTTCCCAATTCCAGGGCCTTGTCACTGCCCTATTAAATGTAATATATATGTAAATATATATATATATATATATATATATATATATATAGGGTTAGGAAAAAGTACCGGAACGCCTAAATATCTACAAAATCGCGAAAGTTACGATTACAAAATTCGGCATTTGGGGGTTTCGGGGCGCGCGGGATTGGAAAATGATATCGACACTATTGCCAGATTTCCCAGTTTTGCGATACACGTAGTCGTTTTCTTATCTTAAATAGAATGCCTATTTTATTGCAGTCAATTGGGCGTCACAAACTTAGTAAGATCTCAAATTTTCAAACTTTTAGATCTACTAGTTGCTGAGATATGACGATACCGTATTTTCAGTAAAAAGTACCGGAACGCTTGTAAATCTGCAAAATCGCTAAAGTTACGATTACAAAATACGGCATTTGGGGGTTCCTAGGCATGCGGAATTAGAAAATTATATCGACACTGTTGCCAGATTTCCCAGTTTTACGCTACACGTAGTCATTTCGTTTTCTTAATTAGAATGCTCTACTTATTTTTATTGCAATCAATTGGGCGTCTCAAACTTATTAAGATCTCAATACTTAGTCTTTTTGTTATCTTAAATGGAAGAACCCAATCTCAAAATTCTGTTTATACTATTAGATACTAGTGAGAAACATTATGAGAAAGTTACTTATTTTAGAATGAGCATGCATTAAATTTATCGGAGATGCCTGAAAATATGAATACCCTAGGAATAAGTAAGCACTGCTTCAATTGTTTTCAACGCTCTAGCCGTCGCCATGTTACAACAATGACAAATTAAACACATCATTATCAGTGAAGCCGCTGAATATTGCATCGATTACAAAATTATAATTTGATTATGGCTTTTGTTCTATCAGAAACCCAACGTATATTTTGATTTTTCGTGGATATGGAAATAAAGAAGGACATATCAAGAAGTCTGCAACTTGTTTAATAATCGTTATCCCAATAAACCCATTAAAAAGTCTACCGTACACATAACTTGTCGACGTTACGAGGAAACAGGGTCCATAAAATGTTTGCCTAAAACCGGACGCTCAAGAACTGCTACAAGTGATGAAAATAAATACCGAAATCTGTCAAAAATCTGTAAGGACTATTTTGAAGGAAAATAAATTAAAGCCGTATAAGATCCATTACACTCAAGAGCTTTTAGAGGATGATACTGACCACCGCAATAAATTCGCCGAAATCATGATGGAAAATATCAACCAAGATCCTTATTTTGCGCACAAAATTGTATTCAGTGACGAAGCTACTTTTTGCTTGAACGGCCAAGTTAATAGGCACAATTTCCGAATTTGGTCTAGAGATAACCCCCATTGGATGGAAGAACTTTATACCCAATATCCTGAGAAAGTTAAGGTCTGGACGGGAATATTGGGAAACAATGTTATCGGACCCTTTTTCATAGAAGGTACATTAATAGGGCGAAAGTATTTGGAGCTCCTTAGAGAAAGTATAGTTCCTGCCATTGAACAAAATAGAAATATAGGTGAAATCTGGTACCAACATGATGGTGCTCCGCCCCATTATTCAAGAGAAGCCATGCAATTTCTAAACAACCAATTCCCAGGAAGGCTGATTAGAAGACGTGGAGCATTCTTCTTGTGGGGTCATTTGAAGAACCGTGCCTACAGAAATCGTCCAGAAAATTTGAACGAACTCTGCGAAACAATCCGCATCGAAAATGTATTTATAACACCGGATATGTTGAGCAACATATTGCGAGAATTTTATGATCAACTAGGATACTGTTTGGCAAATAATAGAGCCCACTTTGAGCATTCGATTAAAAGTTAGTGTTGTTAATCATTAATTCTAGTGTTAATTAATTAATTAAGTTATTGTTGGTTTAGTCCATTGGATTTTAATCTCCTTCTTATCATAGCATTATTGTTATTAGTTAAAGTGCAAGGGGAAAGTGGCCAATCACAAATAAAAAAATAACCTTCATAACTCAAGCCATTTATTTCAATAAAAACAAATGGGACATTCCATTTAAGATAAAAAAAAGACTATGTGTAGCGCAAGACATTTTCCAATTCCGCATGCCTAGGAACCCCCAAATGCCGAATTTTGTAATCATAGCTTTAGTGGTTTTGCAGATATTTAAGCGTTTCGGTACTTGTTACTGAAAACGCGGTGTTGTCTTATCTCGGCAACTAGTAGAGATAAAATTTTGAAAACTTGAGATCTTAATAAGTTTGAGCCGCCCAATTGATTGCAATAAAAATAAATAGGGTATTCTATTTAAGAAAACAAAATGACTACGTGTAGCGAAAAATTAGGAAATCTGGCAACAGTGCCGATGTCATTTTCCAATCCTGCACGTCCCGAAACCCCCAAATGCTGAATTTTGTAATAGTAACTTTAGCGATTTTGTCGATATTTTAGCATTCCGGTACTTTTTCCTAACCCTGTATATATAAAATGTAATTAAAAGCCTTTACATACTTTATACAAGGGAGTAAAACTTAAAAATCGAAACGCAGAAGGTAGGGAAAATGAACCAAGCTGTTCTATTTGCATTTGCGCACAAAACTAAGACCATACTATACTATATACAGAGGTACCCGTAATTAGGTGCACTAAAATGAGAGATAATAAAATTTAATTATTGAAAGGAAAACATACCAATGTAATGTAAATATATTTACCAATAATAACACAAACTCAAAACTTAAATTAAGGTAACGATAGACATGAATTGGCACGTTACAACTCATAGTTGTAACAGTTATCATACTTTTTCTCGAAGGCCAGCCTTATATGTCAATAACAGCGTTTGATGAATATCTCTGAAATTTTGGAAAATATCAGTATAATTACAAATAAGAGATGTAGAGTACTTTATTCCGCAATAGCAATAAGCTATACAGGTGTTCCCTTTAAAAGATATAACTTATACTTCTCGTTTTGATTAGTAAAGTGTAGTTTCGGATAAAAACGGATTTAACTAAAAAACGTGTGGGTTTGGGTATAGGGAATGGTTAATAAAATTGATAGAGTAGCAAATAAACTCTTATGCTAATCAAAAATATAGGGCGTTCTGTTTGAAAATGTCCAGAAAATCTACGATTCTCGTTCTGGACCATACTGTATACAACTTCTAATATTTCGTGTAGCCATCTGTATAAAAATAAAGTAGAAGGTATACATAAAATATCCTACTGCAAATAACAATTAATATCATTTGTAATTTGTAATTGAAAGATACAGAGTGATCAACACGTGTCCATTCGGACAAAGAAATTATCATATCTTTGGAAGCACTCTGTATAAGATGCTGAATTTTTGTTGATGTAATGTATGAAGACAGCAGAATTCAAATCTGGAATAATACATAGGGTGTTAATATGTAAGTTTAGGTTGTCACGGACTTACGGGTCAACCTGTATTTGTCAAAATCTTTTGAAAATGTAATGTCTAGCAAGCATTTTGTTACTCCATTTTAATATATTTTGTAATATAAATCATTTAGATGTAGTAGAGGGCAGGAGTTAAAATTTAGGACCCTGTATAAGGAGACAGGATTATGATTAAAGATTAGTTGAGCTTACTAGAATGATTCTGTTTAGCAGTGATAAAGAAGTTCACGACGTTCTAAAAATACCCAAGATTATAAGATTCAGAAAAAAATTGTAACTTCAAAGTTAATTTTCAAGATTTACGTGATGCTGGACCTTCTTATTTAAAAGATGTTTCTGTTTTAAAATTTACATATTACATTTGTAACGAATAAAATTATAATTTACAAAAATATATTTCCTTCTTAAAATCATATCTTACAAAATCCGTCGGATTTATTCAATAATAGTTCGGCCGTGTCATGAAAAAACACAGTAACTGCATAAAACTTCTTTTGTAGGAAATTACAATTTTATGAAAATCATCAGCCTATTATTTAGAGACATTGTAGATACTGTCGACATACGAATGCAGCGTATCTTAGGTACTATTCCTAAGACTACTTCTTTTGACGAAATATACCATTTGTAAATTTCGTTGTTAGAATGAAAGTGTAATTTTGAAAAATTTTTCTCATTGCTTGCTATGTACAAGTGAATGGAAAAAGAGACCAAGAGTGTGAGAACTTCTGGAATGACGTAGAGAACGTGTTGGACGTATGTAAGGCAAACGAAATAGTGGTGATATTGGGAGATGTGAACGGATGGGTGTATAGAGAGAACATACTGAACGCATGCTAGAAAAGTTCGTAGTCCAAATATTCAATGAAAATGGTGAACACCTGGTACACACGTGTGTGGAGAGAAATTTGTTTGTATCTAATACGTGGTTTGAGTATAAACATGCGTATAAGTATACATGGCTAAGACGTAAACGTAAAAGTATGACTGACAGACAAACCTAGTGGGAGATACAAAGATAGTGTGCGGATCGAAGTATTGGTCGGGCCAACTTTTGCTTGTATTGAGATTGTGTTTAGGGCCAAAGTGGGTCAGGAGGAGGAAAGCAAACGTAATGCAAACGTCCAGAATTAGGGTAGATCAACTAGTAAATAATGTTGCTAGAATGAAGTATGCAGATGCGGTGAGTAATGAGTTGAATGTGAATGTTACTGTATAAGGGGAACAATAGTGATTGCAAAAAATACAGAGGAATAAGTGTGCTCAGTGTACCTGGTAAGGTATTTGGAAGAGTACTGATTAATAGGGTACGTGAAACTACCTAAACTAAGATTCTGAATGTGCAGGGTGGCTTCATGTCAGGGAGTTGATGAGTTGATCACAAGGTTGCTCTCCAGGACGTGATCGAAAAGTGTTAAAAAGAAGCTGTACTGTGCATTTGTAGACCTGGAGAAAGCATATAACCAAGTGAATACGGAGAAGTAAAATGGGTATGGCGTAAGTAAATATTTAATAAACGGAATAAGGGCAGTATGCAACGGTAGCCTGGCATGTGTTAGGGTGAAAGAAGGTGTGAGTGAATACCTTAATATTGAGGAAGGAGTGTGGCAAAGGTGTGTGGTGTCACCGCGGTGGTTAAATGCATATACGGATAAATGTGTTAGGCAAGCATGTACTGATACAAATGGTGTAATTGTTGGTGACGTAAATGTACGAGTTCTGGTGTATCCAGATGACACGGTCTTATTAAGTGACAATGGGGATGAGCTACAAACCGCTCTAGGGAAGTTTGATACAGTCTGTGAGAGGATGGACCTAAAGGTAAACCTGTACAAAGCTAAGATTGTGGTGTACAATCGGGAAGGTGGAAAGGAGAGTGGAGTATTTAATCTGCAAGATGAAATTGTGAAACAAGTGGACGAGTTGGTATATCTGGGTAGAATGTTTACTGCAGGTGGTACAATTGATGGCCAGATTAGACGATGGGTCAATGCTGGAAGGAAAGTGATTGGAAGTATGTGGACGACAATGAGAAACGAAAGCATGAGCGTAGTTGCGAAACGAGCAATCTATTATGGCGTGTTTGTCCCGTCAGGAATGGAAGTGAGACATGGGTATGTCAAAAAAAAACGAAAGAAGAATAAATGCCGTGGGGTTGAGACTCCTGAGAAGCGCATGTGATAAAACGTAAAGATATAAGATAGAGAATGAGTGCATAATGACGGAGTGTGGAAAGGAAAAGAAGATGATAGATATAAAAGTATGAAAATGTAAACTTTCACCATTATCACACATAATAAAATACTTATCTCTTTTGGGTTTTTTTAATGGTGTATTTTAAATTATACAATCTAAACGTTTGAATTACAGTTATCTTCGTCAGTAGTAATATTTGTTAAAAATTGTTAAAGATGTTGTAAACAATTTTGTCAAAGTAATTAAAAACTAAAATTTTTCAACTTTGACAAAATTATTTACATCTTTAACAATTTTTAACAAATATTACTATGACGATAACTAGTATAAACGTTTAGATTGTATAATTTAAAATACACGATTAAAAAAAAACAAAAAAGGTAAGTATTTTATTAGATATAAAAGTAATACATAACGTTGGTTAGGTCACAGTGGAGAAAGAACAACGCAAGATTAACGCAGCAAATATATGTGAGTGAGGTTAGAAGTAAGGCTGGGCCTAGTAGGCCACGTAAAACTTGGCTGAATATAGTAGAATGCATGATAAAAGAAAGAAGCATAAGGAGTTTTAAAAATAAAAGGACATGTCAGAAACAATCTATGAACCTTGCGGAAACTAGGGAGGTATGCAGAGATAGGAAAGCATGAAGAAAAAGTGTGAATAAAAAATAAAGAAAAGGCAGGGGTACCCCGCAAGGGAATGGCGTGAAGGTTATGTTATGTAAAAAATTGTTATTACAATTATTTCATTTCTTTTAATTTCCATTTTGTAGGTTGGAAGGTTGTGTAGTGTTCCACACCTGATATTTTATACAAGCAGTCTTGATTTTGGTCTTCCGGTCAGCAATAGTAAGACCAGAAATTTCTATTTTCTTGACAATAGAACCTATAGCATTTTCTCGCCGATCTCTATTTTCATTTTTATCCAATCAGTAGTTCTAAAGACGATCATGCTTACGATATAGTTCCAAAACTTCATCACAGCGTTTTTAGACCACTTAACGCTCATGTTTTGTTATTGGTAATTTTCAATAATTCTTACTTAAAAAACAAACTCGAGCACCTGTACCATCGGCAGTTGGTAGCGTACTACGCAGGTGACAAAAGTTCACACGTTTCAGAACAAGTTTCAACTAGAAAGCAATGTGTGATGACTCATCGCTTGAACGACAAAGGTTTGATTGGGTCAAACTTTCCTTGATCAACCATAAAGTTCTATTGACATAAAGATTCTCGCCACAGTTTTCAATCAACCTTTGTTTATCAGCTAAAATCGATCAACTAAACTTGACATGTGAGAACGCGCCTTAAGCTGTAACAACCTTTTTTTTTGTGGTTGTATTAAAAATACATTAATTTAAGATCGTTCATTTGTTTTATGATTGTGGACCTGAACAGGCTAAATAAGGCCTATCGTGCTAAGCACTCATGAACATTTATTTGGCGTAATATTAGAAAAGTTTTTAATTATTAATGTGTAGAATTGAGAAAGGCAACTTAATTTGCATTTCCTAGAACATATCTTTTGGGTGTAATATTACTTAAATAGTTATAGTTCCCTTTCTTAAAAAATTGGATTCATATTATAGTATCCGCGCAACGCGTGAAAACTTTTTGGGGAATACTCACTTGAGTTATTCTGAAAGCCTTTTTTTTAATTCACTTGATGCTGAATGTTACAGCAGAAAGCATGGTTTTTACCTAATTTTTGTTATATTTGGTGCCATCAGATTTTGATGGTAAGTATTCATTATATTTTAAAACTAAAACCTTTGCTTTTTTAGGCACTCCTATTTCGTTTATTTTGCACTTAGTTTGCACTCCTATTTTACTCATGTTTCACTCATATTTGACTTATATTTTACTCATATTTTTTAATGCATACTTTTATATGGCATTTTTATAATAATTATTTTTAATGGCACGTATAAGTCAGTAATTTACTATTCTATTATTTTTCTAATTTAAATGGCAATTTTTATTTGAGTTACATTTACAACGCAAGTTCGACATACTTAAACTTCAAAGAAATTCAATAAATTTATGGACACAATATATTAAGGATAAATAAGCAAGACATTGACCTCACCAAGTTCACCATTCTGATTCATAGTTACCAGTTATAGTTTATGGACAGAACCGTTCAAAGGTAATGTTTTTATATAATTTTAGAATAGTATAAGACTTCTGATTTTTTTTACCTTTTCAATCAGATATTGAATAAACTTAAGTATATCATGTTATTTTATTTTCATTTTGATAAATTGTTTATTATTATTCATTAACTAGGTTTTGTTGTTCCTATAAAAAAAGACAACATGGCGCTCGAGATTTTATCATTTTTTTCATAATTCTTTATATAACATTTTTTTATGAATTAAGTGAAGTGAAAATAATTAAGCAGATTAGAAGCATGCAGTATTTCAGGTATGTTAATTAAACTCAGTATATCAGAACTCTCCCTATCTTAATGTACCGATTGAGCCGACGGCAGTAGCGATTGTTATTTGGTAATATTTTATATTAATTAAAATTATTCGATCAATTACAAATTGTTTATTACATCATCGCTTTTGTTTTAATGTTATACTTTGACGCCGTTTAATTTGGTTGTTACAATTTGGCGCCCGAGCAGGGACTTTAAAATTTATTGCTTGAAATTTATTGCTTGAAATTTATTGTTTTATATTTGATATTTTATTTACATTTGTGTTAATACTACACTGGGGCTCGAACAAGGGACTTGATTTGCTGTTATATGCTAGTTATTTTCGCTTTGTTTATTTTGATTATGTTAAGAGTTGACAGAATTTTAAGGAATGTTACCATTTATTGTTACGCTTGGTATTTTTATGTTTATACCTAATGAAATTTATTGATTGTGTTATACAATATTTTTTACCATGTCAAATTTTAATTATTTAGTGGATGTTTTATATAGTGATGAGTTATTAGTAGAATTAAAATTTTTTTTTATGTAAATGAAGTGGAAAGGTTGACAATAGGTGAGAGACGTAAATTAAATTTAAAAATGATTAATCCAAATTGATTTGATTACATTTTATGTAACTGGAATTATTAAAAACGCTCCCAGTACATTACAACGATTTATGGATACCATTTTAGGACATGATTTATCTCAATCAGTTTTTGTTTATTTAGACGATATTTTTATTTTTTCAAGTACTTTCAAGGAATATGTTGATATTTTAAGAGAAGTTTTTACAAGGCTTAATGATGCCAATTTAAATATTAATTTAGATAAATGTGAATTTTGTAAACCTCGATTATCATATTTAGGTTTTGTATTGATAAACTTCATAACATTCAATTGTTAATACATTTATTTAAATTTTGAAACGCTTGAATTGCATTACTTTTGATAATGAATTTTTATATTTATACGATCAGTTATTAAATTTATGTAACGATTCATTAGAATTTATTGAATCCATTTAACGAAAACTTTGAAATAAATTACAAATTTAGATTATTTTATTTTTCTGTTACATAATGACAATATTAATACTTCAGTTAGTATTCCTGTTTAAGATTTTTTCCAAATTAATTGAAAATTTACAAATTTTTAAGAGTTCTGTTTATGTTTATAAATTTAAAATTTAATGGTAGTAGTTTAGATGCGAACGTTTAACATATTTTGGTGTTATTTGTGTGTAAATTCCATTTTTTATTTTTTTCTTGGATTGTACTTCTTCCCTGTTGAATTGTTTTTAATTGCTATTCGTAACGCTGTTCATGAGTCTACGAAATTTTCACCTTCCTTTTTGGCGTTTGGTCGGACAGTTCCTATTTCTGGAGATTCTTATGGTCGACTAAAGGATTTCAAAGAGGATGATTTATTTATTGCTAACCGTGAACAATTAGTTCAAGATTTAAATGAACTTTCACCCATTTTTAAACATGTTAAACAAAATTTACATGCAGCTTACGAAAGAAATTCAAAATCTTACAATTTGCGACGTCGTCCGTTGAAATTAAACGTTGGCGATCTGGTTTGGAAAAAGAATTTTACATTATCTGATGCGACTAAAAATTATAGTCAAAAGTTAGCTCCTCAATTTATAGAAGCGAAAGTTATTGAGGTGGTAGGTCCAACTACGTACCGATTGGCCACCCCTATTGATAATAAACCATTAGGTGTTTTTCATGTTAAAGATTTAAAACCTCATTAGTTTTTATTTTTTTCGTATTCTTTTTAATTATTTTTCTATTTTAGTATTTTTACATTCTGGTTTTATTATTTATTTTTTTAATTATTTTGATAATTTTTCAAAATAATTTTATTTTGTGCTTATTTCGCACATTATTTTATTTTATATTTTTGTGGCTTTGCAAACCACTTATTTTTTTTGCTACATTTGTTAGCATGATTTTTGCTACATTTGTTAGCACGATGGTTGATATTTAGATCCCATTGTGAGATTGAATTGCCGACTTTGTGGGACATTAGTTCTCAGGAGGCAGAATAACTTCCTTTATTGGATTTACAATTTGCTATTGTTACAATAGTAAAATTGAAGATAACTATTTTGAGTTTACCTCTGATCGTTAATTTGACGTGTAAAACTCATAACCATGGATAAGAAAACTAGTAATGCTTCTATACAAATTTTATTTTTTGATTGATTTAGTTATTTTGTTTTTCCTGATTTGTGTAGTGTTACTATTCTTGGACGGTGCTTGAGGACTTCGGTTCGCCTCGTGTCAACCTCGATTAGTTCACTTCCTGATTATGACGTTTTGGTAGTTTTAGGAGGGGGTTGTTGTGTTCGTAAGAGTGCATCATCCTTATCTTTGCTATCTCACCTAGATTTCGATTTATTTATAAAATGTGCGTGTTAGTTAGGGGGTATGTTTGGTCTTGGACGATGACTGTAGAACAACATGAATCCTGAATCTCGTGAAGGGTAGAGTGGCCTCTCTTGTTCTCCACGACGAAGCATCCTGAGCTAATTTGCCAAGGAAATAGTCGTATCTTGGATTTACCGATTTTGACTCACTTATCGAACGTGACAGTGGTAGTTGTGTTATGTACCTAGGAGGCTTGGTTTGAGACCACCGGGGTAGGGTAATAGAACCGCTCTCTCTCGACCTCAAATCTCGCGATTAGTTATTGTTAGTCCGGAAGGATTTTTTATTTTTATACTCTCGAGTGGAGTGGCGTTTAGCCTTGAGTTTTTATAAAGTTGCACGATAACCGTTTCCGGATTCTCTGCCCACTGTCCCTTCAGATCATGGTAGGTTTCCGTTTCCGTTCGTTTTTTTACCTTAGATTCAAATTTTTTTACCGGTTACTCATTTTGCTCTTCTGATGGTTTGCTTCACTAACCCCACCAGTTAAAGTTTTTTACTTTATTTAAGGTTTCGGGTCCTTGATTCTCGACTAGTGGCGTGTGCGGGTGGTAGCGCGTCATTAGCTTTTATGGTGTTGCGAGGGGTCTTTCCTGACCGACATCACCACATTTTCTGTACTTATTCGTACATTTCCTGTTATTTTTTAAATATTGCTTATATTTTAATTAGCGTAACATTTTGTATTTTTTAAATTCTAATCATTTCATTTATTAGCTTAGTGTTTGGAATCTCCGCTTTGGTGATCTCCGAGTCCAAATTTTAGGAGAGGGTGTGTAACAACGTTTTTTTTTTGTGGTTGTATTAAAAATACATTAATTTAAGAGCGTTCATTTATTTGGCGTAATATTAGAAAGGTTTTTAATTATTAATATGTAGAATTGAGAAAGGCAACTTAATTTGCATTTTCTAGAACATATCTTTTGGGTGTAATATTACTTAAATAGTTATAATTCCCTTTCTTAAAAAATTGGATTCATATTATTGTATCCGCGCAACGCGTGAAAACTTTTAAGGGAACACTCACTTGAGTTATTCCTAAAGCCTTTTTTTTAATTCACTTGATGCTGAATGTTACAGCAGAAAGCATGGTTTTTACCTAATTTTTTTTATATTTGGTGCCATCAGATTTTGGTAAGTTATTTCTAATTCATTATATTTTAAAACTAAAACCTTTGCTTTTTTAGGCACTTATTTTTTATTTTAGTTTGCTATTTTACTCATGTTTCACTCATATTTGACTTATATTTACTCATATTTTTAATGCATACTTTTATATGGCATTTTATAATAATTATTTTTAATGGCACGTATAAGTCATAATTTACTATTCTATTATTTTCTAATTTAAATGGCAATTTTACTTGAATTACATTTACAACGCAAGTTCTACAAACTTAAACTTCAAAGAAATTCAATAAATTTATGGACACAATATATTAAGGATAAATAAGCAAGACATTGACCTCACCAAGTTCACCATTCTGCTTCATAGTTACCAGTTATAGTTTATGGACAGAACCGTTCAAAGGTAATGTTTATATATAATTTTAGAATAGTATAAGACTTCTGATTTTTTTACCTTTTCAATCAGATATTGAATAAACTTAAATATATCATGTTATTTTATTTTCATTTTGATAAATTGTTTATTATTATTCATTAACTAGGTTTTGTTGTTCCTATAAAAAAGACAACATGGCGCTCGAGATTTTATCATTTTTCATAATTTTTATTAACATTTTTTATGAATTAAGTGAAGTGAAAATAATTAAGCAGATGAGAAGCATGCAGTATTTCAGGTATGTTAATTAAACTCAGTATATAAGAACTTTCCCTATCTTAATTTACCGATTGAGCCGACGGCAGTAGCGATTGTTATTTGGTAATATTTTATATTAATTAAAATTATTCGATCAATTACAAATTGTTTCGCATCATCGCTTTTGTTTTAATGTTATACTTTGACGCCGTTTAATTTGGTTGTTACAAAGCGATATCACTGCCCATAAATCAAGTAACTGCGTCAATGAAATGTTTGAGGTTAATTAATGGAGCCCATGAGTAAATTCGGCGTCTATTTATGTAAATTTATGGTAGATATATAACCGTTCTAGTTTAATTGATCTAAGATTATGTTATTTATTTATGAGTTATATCAAATACTGTTTCAGAAACAGAAAATGGTGGTGCGCTGTGAATGGTGGTAACATTTGCTTACAATTACAGGCACTGACGCTGACAGTGACCTTCATTGAAAGGGGTTAAAAGTTGCATTTTTGGTTTCTTACGATTATATAATATACTACTAATATCCATGCTAATTTGCTACTAGCTACTCCTCCGTCATGGTAGCCACGGTTTTGGAAAATGGTTGTTGCGATTGAAAGCTATTGATTAGCTTTCTAAATCATTGGATGATTTTGACAAGATGAAATTCGTATTTCGTTTTAAAGTTTATTTGTTCAATTTTTTTAATTTTCTGTTTTAGTTCAGTATATTTGAAGATCATAATGGTGTTAGCAAAATTTATGACAATTTTCCGATTAACATTCTTCCCGAGGAATATGGTGGACTAGCAGGTCCTATGCAAAACTTGGCAGGTAGTTTTGTCGATATTTTAATAACTTGAATAATTTCTAATATTTAAGAACAATGGAGGGCTTAAATTAGAAAGCTACACAAATTGGTTTGCAAATGAAGTAAAATATTGTTCTGATGAAACAAAACGACAAAAAGCTTCGAATTATTTTAACAACATATATGGATTAGAGGGATCCTTCAGGAAATTAGAAGTTGATTAGTATTATAGTGTAAGAATCAGTATAGTGTATGATGTAACTCAGTTGGTAACTACTAGAGGTTAGTACATGTACAAGTAATTCACATAATGTACTCGATGTTAATACTATCTTATCCATTTAAATAAAATTATTCATTTAAGGTATGAAGTGTATTACTATTAAATAACATTAGATACTGGTGCGAAAAATCAATTTGTGATGAAAATTAAATCAGTATAAATAAATTGAAAAATGATTATATAGGTGTTAATAGAGATTAAGATCAGTTATGAGACTTAGTAATAGTATAGTTGCTAGGGTCTTTCGTCAGTTTATTACGACGAACAAGGCTTTATTATTGATAATGAGGGAATTAGGCAGACCTTGGAAAGCAAAAAATGTAACGTCAGTATAAGCAACTCTTTGTCTGACACTTGCCGCTTCATTTGCTAATGTATCTTAAATAGCATTTGGAAAAGGCAGTTTTAAGTTTCGCAAGTGTAGTGAAAAAATGGAATCAACCCGAGAACATTTTCGCATAACGATTCACTATAGCATTAAGAAGGGTTTAAGTGCGTATGACTGATAAAAAAATTTGAAATAAACATTTGGCAATCAGGCCCCTTCCTTGGCAAAAATTTGCAGATTGTACAAGGAACTACAGTTGATCACCAGAGAGGTGCAGGCCCTCCCATTACCGCTGTGACAGAGAAAACATTGCTGCTGTGAAGAAGATTATGGAAGCAGATAACAGAACTAGTTATGCCGTAATAGAGGTTCAACTGGGGATTGGATCCTCATTTGTGACACCAAATTTTGTCGAAAATTGTAACCGGCGGTGAGACTTTCATACCATTTTTCGACGTGCCAAAGAGCCGCGTATGGATTCATGAAGACGAGCTCACACCAACAATAATCAGAGACCAGCTAGCGATGAAGAAAGTAACGTACGCTGTGTTCTTTAGAAGTACCGGTCTAGTGAGCGCTATTAAGTTAGAGGAGCAGAAGATGTCGAACACAGTCTGCCGTAAGTGATTAATAACGTGCCAAATGGAGTAATTATGCTACATGATGGTAATGCTTCTTTGCACACTGCAAAGCTAGCTCGGCAGTATTTGACTGGAAGCAAGATTAATGTAATCGAACCTTCCCTACTCACCGGATCTGGCAATGTACAACTTTTGGCTGTTTTTAAGCTAAAAAAGAACTTACGAAGAAGAAGGTTTTTACTTGCATCATTTAAGCAGTGGAAGAAAAGAATGGCTAAGTGCCTTATATCAGAAGGCAACTACTTTGAACATATCAAAGATTAAAATTTTAAAAAAGCCACTCTGGTTCTTTTATTCTCAATAATAATGGCTTGTCCCTCGTATTAGAGTCCCTAAACATTAAGGGTGGTTTGTACCTTGTAGTAAAGTCAGGACATGGTACTTTCCTCTCTCCCAGTTTATCGCCTACTTGGGTAATTATGAAATAGGTGAAGTATATTTCCTCTGCGTAATCTAGTCTCGTTAAGCAAATATTGTAGGTTATAATTTTGTAAGCCTCCCTTTCCTCATTTATGAGGTGTACTTTTACTGTTTAATTAGCTATTTGCTTTTCCCGGCATTAGTCTCAGTCAGAGAATAGGAAAGGTTTGCACAATTTATCACCACTTCCAGATCGTAACACACACACTTTTTATTCCTATAAAACACAGTTTTAAAGAAATATTACTTAAAACTATTTCTATTTCACTTAAAAGTCTAATAACACAATACAACAATAAAACAGAATTTATAATTCTTTTTATATAATTTGAGTAATATAGCAGGGACGCAAATCAATTAGGAATTGAAAAAAAAAATGGAAAATTGAAAAAAATCAATACTTTATATTCAGTTTAAGTTCTACAAATTTATATTAAACGATCAAAGTGGTTGACGCTTGTATATCTGAAGAGTATTTATATAAATCTGTTCTTAGAAAGGAACAATGAAATCGATAACTACTAGGACAAATATTACTTTATCGATGTTGGTTTAAAATAACTGAAAGCGTTATTTTTATTTACGTTGTTTTAATTAAACGTGAGTGTGGACAATAATTATTTTTGCTTGAGCAATGTGAAAAAGGACGGGATGTATTATGAAATAGCAGCAGTTTTAATGTTTTATTTTCAATAAGCGATCTATTATTATCGCTTCACAGAAAATATAGATAAAGTAAATCGGAATTCACTACTTTATAGAAATTTGTTTAAATTTAAAGAATTTATTCATCCTTTCAGGAAGCGGGGTGTAATACTTTATTAAGTATTCTAGATACGAACACAGAGTTTTTGTATTAATGACCGGTAAAGAGGATTGATAACGATTTCAACAGGATAATTTGACGGAAACGGAAATTTATCGACATTATTATGCGATTAATTGTCTGCAGATTTTACTGGGTTCCCAGTTTGCTTGTGTATGTGTATGTACTTTTGTTTTAGGCAAGTATTAGTTAATCGAACAGACATACACCCTTTTGTACACCTTCCAGACAAGCAAAGGTAGGGAAACATCCATACAGGTAAGCATCGTGCTGAATATCCCCCAGGAAGTCTCAGTACTTTTCAGGCGACATCCTTAAAGTAAAGAGTAGGATTTTGTGTGTTCGGATCTGTTTGTTTTACGCTGGACATACACCCGCCTAAATGTTTAGTGTTTAGGTATTGCGGTCTTTTTGCAGACGGGATCGATTAATAATCTGCCTAAGCAGAAAAGAAATCTTTATAACGGAAAACTGGTCTGGTAAATATGATAGAAAATTTATCACTTGCCCCAGAATTGGTTGGCAAGTAGAAATAACGTTTTCTGATTCCAACTAGGTCGGAATAGAAATCAGGAACGAAGGCAGGAGGACTTTAGCGGAGAAGTAAGTAAGATGTTTACTTTACTTTACCGCTTTATTCGCGGGTCTAACGTGACTGGACTAGATAATTGAGGTGGCGGTCGGTTTGGTGGGGTTCTAGCGTCGAAATCTAAAACGACTTCTTAACTACGGAAGAAGGGGAAATAATTGATTATTGGAATGCACCGTAGCATTTTAATGCCAAATACACGGATAATTACTTAATTAATTTATGGATTTCTGTAAGGATTTCTGGATCATTACAATTTCTGCTCAAGAAGCCATAGACATCGCACCAAAAATAACGATACATTTAAGGGAGTATTTTATATATGCACCTTGAGGGCATACGTCAGTATACAATTTTAGGTATCTACAAATAGCTTTGTGAAAAATAAAATTGCAAAAACTTTTTTTAATCCTTATTGTTTTTTGATGACAAACAAATCTTTTACAAAAACTGATGAAAAATATTGACATTTACATGACATAAATTTGAGGGAATCGATGTATTAGTAATATTTAAATCTAAATATGGTATAGTACAAGGTGTGGAATCCAAACCGCTTGAAGACGGTATGTCTTTAAATGAAATAGTGTGTTCTTGATGGTCCATTTCCATTGAAGACGTTGGTTGATTTACTACAAGAGTGTTGTCTGCTTGAAAACCATCAGTACATCCCATTGAAGAAGTTTTACATTGTAGAATATCTAAGATGTTTTTTGAAACTTTAGTTTTTTTGTCAATTGATACGTTTATATGACCGCTACTGTCGACGATCGCCAACCCTCAAGTCTCTTCAGACTGTCCAAATCGTTTCTAATTTTATTTATACCAGCTTGGTTTGCACATTTCCATTGGCATATTTAATAAAAAATCTTGAACTAGTTGTATACGCTAGGCGTAAGCCACGACATTTTCGATATAATTCAATGTGAGAAATGTTCTTTGACTATGTATTTTCGCATGCTTAATTTTTATGTAATAGCTGAATCTTTATCTTCAATAATATTAATAGTTAAATTCAACAACTCAATTCTCCTACATGCACCATATATTCATATTATTAAAATATTCCGAAACAATATTTTATTAAATAAACAAAAAATCAATGTAGAATTTACCTTGAATAATAAAAAACTTTGATATAAATTTTTCAATTTCTGGTTTTCAAAGACTTTTGATTTCTTTGAGCGATAGCCTATTCTATTTTTTAAATAAGGTATCAATTTTGAAAATTTGTAACGTGCAAAAATCGATATTTGGTTCATTCGTATCGATTTCATCATTTTCCATTGCCGCTGTATTAAAAATTACATATGGAGTGGAAAATGAACGACTTACATATACTGTTTTACTTGACACCTGTTTCAATAGTACAAATTTCATCAGTTCCTACTTGATTATAGCTTATCGTTTTAGTTTTTTTTATTTTGTGCGACCTGTCTTGCTGCTATTGGTGTTTCGTTCGTCTGGAAGTAACTTTAGGCTATGCGAAAGTTAGTATTTCTGCTCCCGGACTGTTTTATATCGCTGGGGGTTACAACGATTGAATCTGGCTGTATATTCGCTAATGACGAATCGAAACTTTCTCACCTGCACTCACCAGAACCAAGTTGACACACACCAGGGTCTAGTGTATCAAAACCAGGTCTCTGAGTTTACTTTATGAACTGTCATATTTGGAAAGCTGCCTTCAGCAGTGGGCAACACAGTTTCTACAAAATAAAAAGTGTGTTTAAATTAATAATACCAACGAACATTATAATCAACTATTTACCTTTATTGTCTTCAACGGATTCTTTGTTGGAAATTATCTGCATTTGTACATCCTTCATAAATACTTTACTACTATGTCACTGAAATAATTGGATAAAATCGTTAGCTATTATTTTGTGTGATTACCATAATCCAATTTAGGTTATTTAGGAAATTTCACACAAAACATATAGTGCTATATTATTATCGTTTAATGGCCATTTTGTGATTGTAGGCAGTTGTTTAAAATGCTACCGTCTACGCAGTGGCGTAAAATAAGTTATTGTGTTATACTGGTAGTATTCATTGTACAATTTATGTTTTTACGCCAAATTTTAGCGCAAGATACTGTTTCTTTATTCTGTCTGATAGATTTAAGTACAATTTTTAACCTGTGGGTTAGAATATTCAGGTGATATACGACCTAATTTTAATTTTTTAGTATTCACATGTAAATTCATACTACGGACAAATGTCAACTGAGCAATAATATATGTAAATAACGTTCTGCTTATTATAGAGATTATTATTTTGTGAAACAAAGGAAAGATGAAATATAACCTTTCTAATTAAAAATTTACTAGTTCAGTATGAATCTTCCTTTTTGGGTTAACACTGAAAGAACTTTCAACGTACCAGAGAAGGGTATTACTTCACTCCAACAGTTGATCAGTTCTTAAATCTTATTTTGTTGAAGGTAAAATATCGCTACTTGCCGTCGTCAGTATAATTATTAGTATATTTGTTTACATACGAAATTTTGTAGTTTCATCGTGGAAATGATAACACAGTTATATTAAAATTAATTTTCTGTTAAGAATCTGTTAGTGATAAATTGCATGCTTTGTAGGTATGCGCAACTCGTCTAGGCTTAGAGAAACTAAATATTAAAATTTTATTAGTATAGTAAATATAATAATAAAGAATACAATTTTTCTAGTCCTTTTGGGGAAAACTTAACGTTAAACATATCTAGTCCGTTGATTGAAAGTTTGAAATAAATTACGATTACTGAGTGAACCCATGTTTATTTACTAGTCCTGTTTATTCTCCCTGGCCCAAGCTTTACAAGGTTTCTCAAGAAATAATAAGTTACCTTTTTCTGTAAAAGCTTGCGGCGCTCAATTCTAGTTTGTTCTCATTATCACTCTCACTACAATTTTCTTTCTGCTCTCTGACTAACCTAATAATTTACTGATTATACCGGTTATCAACACTCCAAAACTACTCACACCAACAAAGCAACAAAGCAAAGTTCTAATTTGTGCTTGTAGTTTTGTGGTTAACAGTAGTAGCAGACTATCATTTTTTATGTGCATTGTTTGCAAATTTTCCTATACCTTTCTTGCATGGCTCATCATTATTTTCAGCTTTAAATTCCTTTTATGCAATGATAGATATCTGGCTGATATTTTTGGTTATGATTCGGTTGATTTAAAATCGAGACGCCCGTTGTAAGGAGAGCTCTTCCTATGACTACGGTTTCATTATTTTAGTTTGCATGTATTTTGTTCCTAGGTTCAACGCTGCATTTTTTATTCAAATTAAATTTTTCTTTAATTTATTTAAATGGGGCACTATAAAAAAGTGAGTGTGATACTAGTAACATTTTTTTATCAAATTGCGGGAGGCCTTATAAACATTTTCGGGTTGTTTTGCTGAATAATAGCTATCCCGATTTTCGGTACCCGTTGTTCGAATATTTATTTACTATACCCACTATGTTGGAATACTTGCACTAGTATGCCTTCGGCGAGTTTATGTTAACCATTTGTAATATATTTAAGTTTTGGGGTTTATTATTGTCAATATTGATAATATCTACAACAATAAAACCGTTTGTTACTTTGTTTTCTTTACGACAGCGGTTCAGGGGCGATATCCTAACCGAACCTATTCCCTCCTTGGACTGTGTCCAATCGTATTTTTTTAACTGTAGCGTGTCACTACACGTGTCGTAGCACTTTTCTTGATCTAAGGGCGATACAAAAAGAAATCAAGTGGTGCCCTTTTAGATTCTCTGTGTACCCACGCATCCAAATGCCTAACCGACCGATTGAGCTCCCAACCTTATTCTTACTGGTTGTTAGGGCACCCCTTTTACTTTTGCTACGACCATGCCTTTGTGCACGTAACAATTCTTTTGGTTTTGTTAAAAAATCTAATAATTATTACATACCTAATAATTATTCTTTAATAAGTTTAGACGTTATTTCATTATTAACAAATACACCTACGTATTTAGTTGAAAAAGTATAAAAAAACCATTGGGATGACATTTCAAACAATGGTAACTTAAATCTAAAAATTTTTTGGGAAGTTGTTTCTTTCATTTTTGATTCTAACACTTTTTCTTTTAATAACCTACTTTATCATCAAATGTTTAGGTACTCGAATGGGATCTAAAATTACTCCTATAATATCCTACTACACACTTGTCATGGATGATCTTATTTCAAAATTACCATTTAGATTACCTTTTTTAGTTAAATATGTTGATGGCATTATCTGTAGATAATGAAGTTTTGAATTCATACGGTTCAAATCTCCTATTCACTGTTGAAGAAGAAATTGATTGTAGTGTACCTATTTTAATAAAGTAATTAGAAATTCTGAAAACGTTTTAATTTTAAACTGGTACATTAAACCTACCAAATCAGGAAGCTTTTTAAATCTTTAAAGTGTCACAGTGAACTAAAACGCTGTAAAATATTAAAGTTATAAAAATTCGTAAATGCAATATTTATACTAGTTAGTGCTATTATCCGACACGGTTGATCCATGGATGATAATAATTTTCATCCAACCACTGCGGAACTTACCGCCACAATGCGCTGGTACACGATCCATCTGGATCTAACCTTCTTGTGTAAATTTAAAGAAACATCTTCAACCGAGTCCTAAATCGAATTTTGCAGAATATTACAAAATCAACTTGCATTTCAGCGTTGAGTTAAAAAACGCACAGAGTATTTCCTATAACATCAACCCACATATTTGCGTTGAAATCATACTGTGACGACGATTCTTCAATACACCGAAAATTTTCATGGGCCTATTCACGAAATTGGATAAAAATGTGAATAACTATCACTCCAAAATATCAATAATGTTACATCAATGGAAAGGAAATTTAATTTCCTATCCGCTAAGAAAATATGGGTGGTTCTATTTAAAAAATCAAGTTATCCGTGTTTGAAAAAAAATATCTTCGGAGCAATAGAAATTATTGAATTCTAAAAGCAAGATTTTTGGCAATGCATAAGAATGACGCGGTACCCTTTTCGGAAGTAAAAGATGAAAGCCACATCTCTCTACCGGTATCCATCTTCGAGATATTGAAAGTTCTCGGAGGTACTGCAAACGTAATTTTTTCTACAAAATGTCAAATAACTCAGAAGCAATGCGACGTAAACCCATAGTATGGTTATTAAAGTGACCTTTAAATTCAACGAGGAATTCAAAAATGTAATAATATATAGGTTGTTCTATTTAAAATAACGAAGTTAGCATGAATTTTGCGGTATAACCGAAAGTCCGCCATTTATGAAAATAATTTTAAAACGTGTAGTTTATGACTGTGGGCAACTTTTATATAAGACATTTTTTCGTATTTGTAATAGTAAGGGAGTTATAGAGCAATCCCGCTTAAGTGGGCCACCCTGTATATATGTACCCAAGATAAGGATGAACAGCATGGGGATCTTGAAAATGGTAAGAGATACGAAGGCGGTTAAATTAGAGACACCAAACTATTCCTACAGACTAACGTTAAATTTTGTTATATAGGTAAATTTACCCAATCGACTTTTTTGGCTCTCATGATACGTGGTAGCTCCATCTCCCAGCAAATTTTGGGCACCCTGTTTATATATATATATATATATATATATATATATATATATATATATATATATATACATAACAGCATGGGGATCTTGAAAACGGTAAGAGATACGAATGAGGTTAAATTAGAGAAAAGTTGTACAATTTAAGGCCTCTTCACATTTGTTTGCAAAAGTTCATTATTGTTTATCATTTCCGAGATTTAAAATAAAATACGATTTTTGGGATTTTCTTCTTTGTAATTCCCTAATTTATTTTAAAAGATTTCTTCATTGTCACCTTTTTAATTCTAGATAGTTTCAAATTTTTTTAACGACGTTTCGTCTCCGTGGAACCATCATCAACTATATTCTTTTATGACGCCGCAACGAACGAAACACCCTGTATTGGATAGTATCTTTTATTACGCATTTAACCATGTATTACACATTATGGTTTTAACGCTGAAAAATTCGGATTTCCATTTTTACATTTTTCATATGATATCAGTTAATATTCGAAGGCTTTGATAAAGTAAAACTTGTTTAACATTTCCTTGACAAGTGTTTACCTTAGTTTTAGTGTGTTGAGATTGTGGTTGTTATTCGGATTTTCATTTTTACATTTTTCAAATGATATCAGTTAATATAAGAAGGCTTTCATAAACTAACACTTGTTTAACATTTTGTTGAAAAGTGTTTAACTTAGTTTTATTGCGTTGAGATCGTTGTAGATATTCGGATTTTCAATTTTACATTTTGCATAATATTATATCAGTTATTATTAGAAAGCTTTGATAAAGTAACTCTTGTTCATCGTTCTGTTGAAAACTGTTTAATTTATTTCTATTGCGTTGAGATCGTTGTTGTTATTCGGATATTCAGTTTTACATTTTTCATATGATATCAGTTAATATTGAAAAGCTTTGATGAAATAACACTTGTTTAACATTCTGTTGAAAACTGTTTCACTTAGTTTTATTGTATTGAGATCGTTATTGTTATTCAAATTTTACGTTATAAGTTGTTTTTATAAACATTACTTCGTGGGTAGCTTTTTTTGGTTTTGTTTAGTTAATTTATAATTATAATTAATCAATAAGTGTATCTATGGAAAGACGAAATTTGGCAAACGAAGAAATGATAGATATGTTGACATGGTACATCTTGTCCCACAGAAATTGTGTGGTTACTGAGTTGATGTACTTGGGATAAATATCCTGAACGAAGGCAACCTAGTAGATCCATTTTTAGACGTTTGGAATCTAATTTGAAAGAATTTGGTTCATGTTCAAAACCTGAACTATCCCGTCAAAAACAATCTGAGGACGAAAAAGCTAATACCGTTTTACAAGCCGTTGTTGCGAACCCTGAAATATCGACAAGGCAAATTGAACATGGTACTGGTATAGCTCATTCTTCAGCACAATTCATTTTAAATAAGAATAACTTTCATACATATAAATTTCGAGTTTGTCAGGGTCTTAGACTAGCTAATCAGGAACGGCGAGCAGGTTTTTGCGAATGGTATACTACAAAATCTGACAAAGATCTAAATTTTACTTTAAAAATAATTTGGTTTGATGAAAGCATGATGACCAGCTATGGAATTTTCAGCCGACGCGACGTAACAAAAGGTAACAAAATCCCTATTTAAAGAAAGAATCAAGACATCAACATTGATTTGGATTTAATGTGTGGATGGGCATTTCGGGACGAAGAATAATAGGATCTTTTATTCACCACAACAATTTAAATCCCGAACGA
>JARFJB010000280.1:140000-157500 GCA_036346205.1 Vesta saturnalis
ATACTTTTTCGAAAGTTATTAAAAACATATTAATAATTATATTATTGTTTTGCAGCCTACGTACAGATGTGTCACAGAGCAGTGACGTGGAAGTACACACACACACACACACACACACACACACACACACACACACACACACACACACACACACACACACACACACACACACACACACACACACACACATAAAGTTGACGAGCAAGGGAGCTCCGATGATGTTCCTGTCGATGTGGCACAAGAAAAAGAGAAACCTGGCATAGAACAACAGACAGCGTCAAGTAATTCAGATGCAAGTATACGATGTGTTTTTTGTGACAAAGAACGTAAATTTGTCAAAGGTCATTGGAAAACTTTGCAAGTACTCGTGGCGGTAGATACCATAAAGTCTGTTGCGCAAGAAATAAATGATAATATTTTCCTTGCGAAGATTAACGGTCTCTGTGAAAACAATCAAACAATTTATTGTCACAAATTATGCAAAACAAAGTATGAATATAAATTGGAATCTGAATTAGCTTCACACCAAAAGACGGAATGGCATATTATATAGCGCATACACGAAACCGCGTACGAAGAAATATGTGCTTATATTAGAGAAAATGTCATTGGCAAAAGTAATTGTTTTTTTTTTTAGTTTTTTCACTACAATGTATGCCGAAAGTTTGGAAAAATCCTTAGAAGAATCGCAAACAAAAGATATCTCGATTAATTTAGAAGCAAACTTTCATTTAGAACAAAAATTGTTAGACATTTCCAAAACAAATCAGCATAGTTTCTATTAAACAGAAAAACGTTGTTAAACCATACATCGGAGTATTTTTAAAAAGTAATGATATGATTGATTTAGAAAAAGAAGATATTTTACAACGAGCAGCTTTAATTATAAGACGAGAAATACGTGAAATTGAGCGTCGACCATTGGCAGATAACATAAAAACCGCGGATTTAGTTAATGGAGACTGCGCATTGCCATTGACACTGACAACTTTTTACGAAACGTTACCCGGTGGATGCAATTATCGACGAAAAAGGAGTTGTAATAATAAAAGAATAAGCAACTCATGATCTGCTGATTTAATATACGCAGTCACTAATGGCAAAGTGAAACCGTCTAAATATTTACCCTTGGCCTAGCTATCAAAGGATTGACAAATAGTAAAAAAATTGTAGAGATTTTAAATAAATATGGCCATTGCTGTAGCTATACTGCATTGGAAGAGCTAGAAACGGAAGCAACATTCTCATCTACTAATCAGCATGATATTTGTCCGGAGGACATAATAAGAACAAACAATTTGTGCACCGGTCTAGCGTTCAATAATTTCGACCGATTCGTTCATACGCCTAGTGGAAAGGATACCCTGCACGATACGGTTGGGATTATTTATCAAATTATTGATAATACTGTTGAAGATAGCAGCGATGTAGACGAAAATATGGCGGCTAATATACGCCCTGAAGGATCCGTGAAACGTAGGCGAACTTTCGACGCAATTTCTCACGAATTGGAGCCATATACGAAAAAACCGCGATTATTGGAAGTCTTACAGTATTTAGCTCCTTTTGCAGACGACACCGTGCTTGAAAATATCGATACTGTAAGAAAAATTAATTTTGCATGGATGGTCTCGCATTTTTTGCAGATCGAAAAAATACCAATGTGGGTTGGGTATAACAGTCTTATATTCGACGACAAAACTCCTACGCAAAAAGTTTCTTACTTGACAACAATTAATGCCTCGCCAACAAGCACGGCAGTTGTTCTCGAAACATTGAAACAAAGCCAAAGAGTCGCCAGTGAATGTAATGAAACGTATATACAAATAACATACGATTTAGCAATAGCTAAACTCGCACTGCAAATACAATGCTCTGGAAAACCACGTTTCGACAATCTATTTATTCATGTAGGAACATTTCACGTCATGATGGCTTATTTTAAAGCTATAGGAAAATTTATTGACAATAGCGGAATAACAAACGTCATGATTAATTCGGATTTATTGGCAAGTGGTTCAATTAATGGTTTTATTGAGGGTAACCATTTAAATCGATGCAAAAGACTACATCCAATTTTATCTGTAGCCATTAAAATGCTGCATTTTGAAAGATTTTTGACCGCTAATAATATCGACGTAAGCGATGACGTCAAAGAATATTTAATACAATGTTTAACTAAGCGCTCAGAAAAACCAACAATACAGCAATCTGACCTAGAACATTTATTCCAGAAATATGAGAAGTACAAAGAAAAAACGCTGAAAGGCGATCATGGAAAAACGCCTCAATATTTTATGATTTATGTTCAATTAATAGACTATTATTTAATACTTAACACTGCAATCCGTAAATCAGACATACAGCTATTTGAGTATATCTTACCAAAACTTACAAACATTTTTTTTATTATGAACCAGCCGAATTATTCTCGTTATTTAGTTAAATATCATTATAACTTGTTGAGAGTTAATGATACGCACCCTGGATTAAAACCACAACTAGAGAAAGGCTCCTTTGGAGTCAAGCGAACAGATAAAGATTTTTCTCGGCAACCTGTTGATTTGACGCTCGAACAAACTGTTAATTTAGATGCTGCAAATCGATTAACAGGCATCATTCACACAACCAATTCTTTGCCTGCTCGACAGCGTTGGTGTAAAAGCCACAGCATAAGGTCTTCGATAATTAGTTACGTTATGGATTACGTAGGGTTAAGAAAACGCCAGGACGTAACCGCTGACTTACAAAAAGGTCGAATATCACTTAATTCTTCGCAAATTAAAAAATTTATAGCAAACATTAAACAAAACGTTAATCCCTTTGCAGTAGATTTAGACCCAAATTTTTTGTACAACATTTCTACTGGACAGGCATCTAAGGACGAAATTACGGATTTTTTATTAAACATTGAAAAACAAGGAAATCCTCAACGACAAAATTTTATTCAAGAATGCAGTATAGATCCTGAACGTTTTGAAAAAAGTATAAAAAAAATAAATTATTAAATTTTGCTAGCGCCATTGAGAAAAAAAAAGTATCTGCCGCCGGAAAAGTCATTGAATTACGAATGCAAAGAGAGTTATTCGGACATCTTCTACGAATTTCTCTCGAAAAGACTTTGGATATTGACAGAGTGTTAACATATCCATTGACACCAATGCCTTTTTCGCTGTGCCATGCTGATGGATCAATTTGCAAAACCGACAAATCAGCATTAATCAAATTGATGGAAAAAGTATCAGATAAAGATCAACCGCGTCACATTGATGTCGTGATCTATGATGGTTTTTTTTTACTACAACTGATGAAAGATATTCCTCTCTCATTTGGAGGAATATCACAAAAATTTCTGAAAATGTGTATGACTGAGGGAGCACAAACAATAGTGGTAATATTTGCTCAGTATATAACACCATCGACAAAAGATAATGAACACGTATTAAGAGGGGCAAGAGAAGATCGTCCTTTTCATATATATGGTCCGGATCAAAGACATCCAGCCGATTTTTTGCTGAATTAAAAAATATTAATGTAAAAAAGGCGTTGGTTAAATTTTTTATTTCGGACTGGGAGTCGAGCCATTACGCGCCATTCATAAATAATAAAGTAATATTTTTGAATTATGAGAAATGCTATAAATACAATGTTATTGATAACATTGTTACAAAGCAGATTGATGATATTTTGACGTGTCCCCAACACGAAGAGGTTGATACGAAAATAATATATCACATTAGCAATATTGATTATGAAGCAAATGTGGTTGTGCGATGCTATGATACAGACATCCTGATTAGATTGCTGGGCAATATCAGTGTATTCAAGAGTATGTGAAGGTGTGGATGCACGTGGGCGTGGAAATTCACAAAGATTTTTAAATGTGTCGCCTTCACCGGATGTGACTTTAATCCGTCTTTTTATCGTAAAGGTAAAAATCGTCCATTTACGATTTTAAAAAATTCCGAAAAGTATATGGATGCATTTGGAAAGATCAGCGACTTGAATACTGGTGACACCCCGGAAGTCCATGCCATATTTGAGGAGTTGCAGAATGCACGGCTTGAAAAAAATTACGAACGTCGACGAGGCTGTGTGTGTGTGTGTGTGTGTGTGTGTGTGTGTGCGTGCGTGCGTGCGTGCGTGCGTGCGTGCGTGAGTGTGTGCGTGCGTGCGTGCGTGCGTGTGCGTGCGTGCGTGCGTGCGTGCGTGCGTGCGCGTGTGCGTGTGCGTGAGCGTGTGCGTGTGCGTGTGCGTGTGCGTGTGCGTGTGCGTGTGCGCGTGCGCGCGTGTGCGCGTGCGCGTGTGCGCGTGTGGCCGTGTGCGCGTGTGCGCGTGTGCGCGTGCGCGCGTGTGCGCGTGTGCGCGTGCGCGCGTGTGCGCGCGTGCGCGTGTGCGCGCGTGCGCGTGTGCGCGTGTGCGAGTGTGCGCGTGTGCGCGAGTGCGCGAGTGTGTGTGTATGTGTGTGTGTGTGTGTGTGTGTGTTGTGCGTTATGCGTGTGCGCACGTGCGTCGCTAGCGTGCGTGCGCGTGCGTGCGTGCGTGCGTGCGTGTGTATTGCGTGCGTGCGTGTTGTGTGTGTGTGCTGGTGCGTGTGCGTCGTGCGTGTGCGTGTGCGTGTGCGTGCGTGCGTGTGCGTGTGCGTGCGTGTGCGTGGTGCGTGCGTGTGCGTGCGTGCGTGTGCGTGTGCGTGTGCGTGCGTGTGCGTGTGCGTGCGTGTGCGTGTGTTTGTGCTTGTGCGCGGCGTGTGTGTGTGTTTTTAAATTTACTCACCTTTAATAACAAAATTGTAAATATTCCACAATTGAAAGTTTCGATTTTGACGTAAATTTTCCGTACATTTGTTATTTAAACTTAAAATTACTGAAATGAATAATTTACAACATAAATATTAACATTGTGGTGCTATCCTAAAAATTTGCAACATTAATTACCTTTCAAACAGATAAAAATGCAGCGGTGTAGCCGCGGCGCTCACTCGCGCCTTATATCGAGTGTATCTTTATCGGCTTGGAAGACGACGTTTGTTGTTGTTTACAAGTGGAAGACTATTATTTTTATCTTTTAAACTATAAAAATAAGCATTACACTTAGTATCACCTGAGAGGCTATGAATTTTTTTTCTCATTTCTTTGCGCGTATTGATGTGGGTGGAAGTCGTAGTTTGTTGTGGAATTCAGAAGGAAGACGACGTTTTTTACACTTTTTATGTTCTAATTAATGAGTTGAGCAAGTTTCATGCAACAGGCTATGAGTTTTTTTTATTAATTTTCGGCGGGAATCGCAACCCTTCTGCAACCCCATGTCGTAAGGGTGCAATGGAAGACGTCCATATTAGAGTTACATATTATATGCATAACTCATGCTCAAAAAATTAAATGGGAGGTAATGACCCGGAAATTTGCGTCGCTGCCTCCCGGACTAACAGTACAATTTATCAAACAGCAAAGCCATAGATAAAGCTATCAGCATTAATTTTGACCTCTATTGAATGCATAAATATTTAAACACATACTAAGAGGAATTTATTAATCATAATTGTTTCATTTTGGCAAACACATGAGTGATTAAGATAGTTTTTGCTGCAAGATGACTATAAGAAATTTACCAAAACAGCTTAAATTAATAGCGGAAAAGGAGTTAAACGAAGTGCCTGAACGGACAAAAGATGACATAAATGCTATCAAAAAATGGCTCAAATCTCAAAAACACCTAACTGTACGTCTAGGTAAGTGGGTTCACAATATGTTTCAATATTACAGATAACATTTTTAGAAGATCAGTTCATAATTAACTTTTTGAGAGGCTGTAAATTTAGTTTAGAGCGAACCAAAGAAAAAATTGATAAATATTATACTTCAAGAACTATTGCTCCAGAAATTTTTAGTAAGCGAGATCCTTTTACATCGAGTATCCAACACCTTTTCAACAACAGGTTGCTTAAACTGGCATAATACACCAAGTTCATTTATATCAATTTTAGAGCAATAGCAATATTACCGCTTAAAGTAGGAGAACCTGCCAGAATAATTTTGCGTCCTGGGGCTTTAGATTTAGATTTTGCCGAAGTACAAGATATACCTAAGATATATTTTATGCTGATAGATATATTACTTGAAGAAGAAGACACCTGTGCTATTTCAGGTTCAATGTCTTTGATCGACTTAAAAGGAATTACTTTAAAACATATTTTACAAGTTACTATACCACTGGTACAGAAAGGAGCATTAGCTTTAGAAAGCTATCCGTCAAGATTAAAAGCAATTGATTTTATTCATGTTCCATCAATAGCAATGCCAATTTGTAACGTTTTCAAATCTGTACTATCCCAAAAGTTGAATGAAAGAGTAAGTACTTAGACGCAGTTGCAGAGAACTAAGTTAATTCAGTGTTAATTCTTATCTGGACTTAACATAATATAAAACTAGTAATAAATTGTAATTAAAATAATGTTTGTTTGCTCCCGGTATGAAATATAACACCGCATTAATTTATTTCTATGTAATCGTAAATAAAAATAATTAATTACGTTGATGTAGGTATCTCTGTTGGTAAAGAGTATTGATTTGCTTATAAATAATATTAAGACAAATATGTAATGTAGGTACCTGCGTATCAAATCGTTAAAATGTTTGGTTATTCATTTTTTTTTTCTATTTAGTGTAAATTTTATGAAGATGATGGGGGTAGGGAAATTTACGACAATTTTCCACTTCACATTCTTCCTCAAGAGTATGGTGGACAAGCAGGTCCTTTGCAAAACATAGCAGGTAGTTTTGTACATATTTTAACAACTAAATAAACTAATCGTTAATACTTAAGATCAATGGAAACTTAAATTAGAGAGCTACAAAGATTGGTTTGAAAATGAAGCTAAATATGGTTCTGATGAAACAAAGCGACAAAAAGATTCGAAGTACTCGTATTTTAGCAATGTATGTGGAATAAATGGATCTTTTCGGAAATTAGAAATTGACTAGCAAATTATTTCTATTATATATTTAATCTAATGTTAAAATATACAATTTCAAATTTAAATGTACACCTTAATGTTAATTCACAGTCAACTGGGAAACTGCTACTTGCTTTTGCCTATTCCATGACATAAATTTTACTGTAAACATCAAAATACGACGACTACCCATACGTGAGTAAGCGTACTTCATGTTTGCCAGTGTGCGACCAATTGTCATATGTAAAAACATGGTGGCTCTAAAAGGTCTGTACAAAATACCAGGACAAATTCCTTAAATGTGAGGATCTAGCCCAATTTACCTTAGTCCAAAAGTTAATAGTTTTCATAATACAGGGTGTCAAAGTTATTATTTTTATAAACTCTTTTAAATATCTATCTTAATCATAAAAGGATTTGCATCAATTTCGGTATCTAGAGGTTTCCTACGATGAGATATTGAGATTTGATCATAGTTCTGATGTATTTTCCAGAAGGCACCACCAGCAGCCCTTTGACTACCTTTGAAGCTCCATAACTTTTTTCTGCTTCGGCATATCAAATTTCTAGTCAGAAATTATTATTCTCTGATTAGCAGGTACACGTTGTAGGTGTCGCGTATTTCATTGCGTACTAAAATTCATCATAGCCTTCCTTTATACTTTACCCAGGACTGGTTCAAGAAGTTTGGAGCATATTTAAGGACCAACCGGCCAACAAGAACAGAACTTTACACAACATCATAACAACATAAGAATGTAAGAATTAACTGACAAAGAACAAGAGGAGTACCATACAAAGTCAATAACAAACGACCAAAACAGCTAAATTTTATTAAATTATCAATTGTTCAATTACGCTCTAAGTAAATGTTGAAAGTAACCCCCATTTTTATTTACACAAAGATTAATTCTACGTAGAAAATTGAACTGCACCCTATCCATCATCTCTACATTTAACCGTAAAATGTTTACTGAATTCTGTATTCGCGCACACAATTCTTCTTCGGTGTTTATTAGTTTAGAATATACCATCTTTTTAAGTGTTCCCCATAAAAAGTAATCCATAGGCTTAAAATCCCGTGGGCGAGATGGCCAATTTGCAGGACCAATATTTCCTCTGCCGATCCAACGATTCCGAAAATTCTCATTAAAGTAGTTTCCGACATTTAGCCTGAAACGTGGTGGTGCACCGTTATGCATGAACCACATACTTTTCCTAACAACTAGTGGAATTTCATCAAATAAATTTGGCAAATTTACTAAATGTTCTAGGTAATTTAAACCGTTTAAACGAGGTGGTAAGATGGCAGGACCTATGATAAAACTGTCATAATTCCTGCCCACACAACCTTTATTGCATGCGGGTTTTCGTCAGGATAAATGTGTTCATTGTGTCAATTTGTCATACCCGTTGTAAAACATCATTCATTGCTGAATAAAATTTTTCTAATTTGGATAATTTTCTCTCTTCTAATTAATAAAAAGACAGAAGCGTAGTCTTAATTCGGGGTGGTTGGATAGAAGCTCGTATATTGGTTGGAGGTGAAATGGACGTAACAGCTATTGTCTTGAAGTTCTGGTAACCGTATCTTTAGAAATGTCAAGTTCCATACCAATGTGTCCGGTGCTCAGACCCGGATCTTGTTCAACTCGTTCTAAAATTTCTTCCTCAACCTCTGCTGTTCTAATAGTACGATTCCGTCCATAATCAACCGTAGTAGGAGCAAAACTACCGGTTTCTCGAAGACAACAGCGGCAAGTATTTGATGGTTTAGAACGCGTCTATTTGGAAATATTTCTTGTTATGCTCTGACCGATTCCCTTCCATTTTCTTGGCAATCACCATACACTAATATCATATCGGTCATTTCTGCGTTAGTGTAAGGTACGGCCATAGTGAAAAATTGAAGAATGAAATTAAAATTACAATAAGGATTAGCGAGATTGAATGTTTTGATAATAGTTTTTTGTAACTAATGACATTACTTAATAATGTTTATCCGTTGTCATGATGAATTTGGCTGGCAATGAAACCTTTAAATTCCATCACAAAAACGGCTGCTCGAAGCAACATCTACAGGGTATACATTTTTTGAAGAACACATTTCAGAGAATAAGAATTTCTGACTTGAAATTTGATATACTGAGGCAGAATAAAGTTATGGAGCTTTAAATGTAGTCAAAGGTCTGCTGGAAAATACATCAAAACTATGATCAAATCTCTACTTCTCATGAAAATCCTGAAATTAATAAGATAGATAAAAAAAAAGTTTAAAAAAATAATAACTTTGACACCCTGTATTTCGGAAACTCTAAACTTTTAGACTAAAATAAATTGGGCTAGATCGTCATATTTTAGTCTTAGGAATTTGTCCTAGCATCTTGTACAGACTTTATAGAGACACCTTGTATAAAATAATTAAAAAATTTTGTTTTCATGTCATCTATGAGAAAAGTAATACACCAGTACAAGTCTATATCTACTAAGTTACAGGTTTCTGCAATTGGTTTAGGGAAATGATAAGGAGGGCAGAGATCTTCTAAACTTGTCCTCCAAAAAGGCTCCTTTTAATTTATCATTATCTGAGTTCAATTTGGTCCTCTCTTCGTGAGATATAAAAATTCTTTTGTGGCCATTTTAGTGAAGCTCTGCAGAAATTGTTAAAATAGTAGTTGCTGGTACTTATCTTAATAAGGAAAAGTTCCTTATTAAGGGATCTGGTACAGAATTACTTAGCTTTCGGATATATCGAAATTGGACATTAATTTTGGTGTGAGACATCTTGCGTCAGCACCCGTTAAGGGAGAATGAAAATTTTAACAGTCCACAAAAAGCAGCTTATTGACCTTATTAACCCTTCGATGAAGGTAATTTGTATTATTTCAATGTGACGTACTTACGTTTATTCTCTACTATAGGGTTGTTGTTTTAGTATTGTTGTTTTACTTCCTTCAATTTATTTGGTGTGAATTATAGCTATAAAACGGTATGGACATTCAATAACTAATTTAAAAATTCTATCAATGGAAAGCAGTTTATAGTTATAGGTTGTCAAGCACATAATAATTCCATGTGTACTAAAAATCAGAAGCGAAAGAAATGCAAGAGCCTGAATGATCTCCTGCGTGTCATAGCAAGAGACCGTAGGAAAACCATAATTTGGGAAAGCGGAGTAGAGCACATGTTTCAAGAGAACGATTACGATCAGCTGATGTTACATAAGTTAGTGGCGTGAGGATACTTGAGCAGATTTATTGCATTGGATTTTGGATTTAAGTTACTCATTATCGTCTTGGTGCTAAAATTCAAAGTAGGTTCTTAATTCACGAATTATTGTTTTCATGTTTACACTCACCTAACGTTCGTGTCATCGTCTCCGTTCAAATCAAGTGTCGGTTAATGAACTTTCCGAAATTACAGTAATCAATTCTAAGGTTTCGTTAACAAGAACAAGATCACCATAAGAATATCAAGTATTGCAACTTAACATTTTATTCCTTGTCACTTTAAAACAATATATAAATTTTAAAAACAAAAATGCATGCAAACCCAAAACAGTTAAATCGAGGCGACGACCAAAAAGTATTACATTTTAATTAAACAAAACCGCATGCAAAAACAAATTAAGAATATAGCAGTAAGCATATACAAAGCAACGACCGTTTTGAACTATGAAACATTAGAATATAGGAATTATTAAAGTGGAAAATTTTGTTGTAATGATCAAAAAGAGCATAACGGCAATTTATCACTATTGCGCACCTCTCTGGGTGTGACAGTACTTGGGGTAAATTAGTAAAGTATGACCATTCGTTAAGTTTCCCCTGTAACGAAAATAAGCGTAATAATAGTCCCAGTTATCCACCATCATTTTTAATCGAACGACTTCACATGACGTCATGACAAAATTAGAATGATCCCGCCTACTCCTTGGTTGCTCTTTCTGCCCCAGGCTGCGCTTTTTGATTACTGACCGTAGAGCAGGCCACTGCCACTTTTACATTGACTTCGGGTTGGTTCGTAGACTTTAACCAGTCTCCTGACTCTGTGCTCTGATTGGAGAGCTGGCTTAAGCCTGGTTGGCGGCCAGAAGGTAATGCATGCTGATTGGAGACCTATGGCTCTGTATATTTGTTGGCTGTTTTCCTCGTTTCTTTGTGGTATCTTTTAGTGGTGTATTTTTAAATAAGTTTCCTGTAATATGGTCTGATAGTGGTTCCATCTAGCGGTACATTTTAAAAGCATTTGAAATTATTAATGGCGAAAAACTCCATACAATCTTATAGTACTCCTTCGAGGCTCCCCAAAGTTGCCGCAGTCTCAGTTCTATTTCACGTATTGATCGTCTCCATGCCATATGGTAGTAGTGCAACTTAGCACCTCCTTGGGCACCTTTTTCCAATCGTCCCTTTTTCCAGCAATTGGGGCTCTATCTTGGGATCAATTTTCTAACAGTTGTGCCCCCTAACTTGTTACAGCGAGCCTGTTCGGCTTCAGTTTGAGGATTCACCAAGTCACTTACTTTATAGAATTAGAGCTATGTCAGGACCCTCTTTTTTAGTAGTAGCTGTAACAATAAGGTAAGTTTTTTTTTGCTAATTTATCCGAGGAATATATCTGGTCTATTGGTTGGGATAGTCCTATACGTTAAAATAGTTCTATCCCAATATAGAAATCGTCCTTCATTCTCTAACACTCTCTTCGGAATATAACATTGGTGTTGTATTTTATGTTAACTATAAGACGGCAAGACTGAGGAATTCATTGGTGAATTGATTCTACCAACAGAATTGCGCCGATATAGATATTCTTGTGTGCTATTGCAGTACATCTAGCTGTGATGTGTTTTATAGTTTCTGGGACATTTAAGCGTCGTCAACACTTATCATCCCATAAAGTTGGATCTCTAATAACATATATCAAACACATTAACACACGCCAGCCTGCCAGCACGCACACACGTCAAGCGTTGTTAAATGATGCATAACCTTCTATATCTAGGTACATGGGAATGTGTAGGTCAGAAGATAAAAACACTTTGGCCATTTTTAATGAAACGGAATTGTTACCCCAGAGATATATCCATGGGGCAAAATCGATTATTTCCAGAAAAAGAAACTCCGAGTAATTGGTACCTTCCAACCTACATATACATGTGTAGGTATGGAAGATTTTGCAGTCAACTTTTCACTAATCGTCCAGTCAAAATACCTCAAAATGATTTGAACGAAGGTGATTTTGTATATCTGGTTCGGAAAATTGCGTACTTTGAGAATCTGAAAAAGTACCAAAAGCATATTTTTTGGTTTTTCGTGAAGTTTGAAGAATAGGAATGACCTAATAAAAAACAAAAGTATGTTTGAAAGGAACAGTTAATTTTATTTAAAAATGCTCTCTTAATGAATAATCTGTTGTTTCTCCGAAAAAACTGTGCCAATTTCCGAAAGTCAAAACGCGTTAGGAGGATAAAAACCTGCACTTTCTGATATGCATGGTTCTATAATGCTACAGCATGATTTTGACTTTGGCATTTGCATTAATATGATCAAACCATCCCGAAAATACTCTCCTTCAATAAATAATTTAGTAAATTTTGAAAACTATTGAAACTTCTCTTCTTTTGTAGATAACGAACGATTAATATGTTAGTTTTAAGATTACTATGTCTATTTTCCCAATTGCGATCTTGATTAAAATAGACATCACTTGTTATTTTTTTGAAATTCAGCTTCTTACACGAAAGAAAAATTAAATAAAAGTCCCAGTACTGCCATTTGTAGCACAACCATCTATAAATTCTAAAACTCGCGGATTAAGAAAATGAGAGTTGAAGAAGCATTTTGCAGGTATTGAAAGCTACCTGTATAAATTCAAACGGTTCTTTTTCACGCAAAAAATAGGGAAGACCTTGAGTTTTTCATTCCCATTGTCGGTTCCGAGCAGTGGCCTGTCTGTGAAGGTGTGTGCGTATGTGGTTGAGTACGTGTGTGTGCGTCTGCATGTGTGCTTGTATTAAAATATATAAAAAAATAATGCTTCATACAATGGATTTTCAGATGAAGTGGTTATGATATACTTAGGAAACACATAGGATGAGGGTTAAGAACGTAACTACATTAGGTAACGCTAGAGAACAAATAGAAACAATGTACGCAAAGTTATCAAACCATCCTGCTTATACAAAGGTCTACCTAAAATCTTTTCCAAAATTAATTTGAAAACAGTCGCTACTTCAGATAATAGTTTGTACTCTTTTAGGTAATCCCAAAGATAAGGTGGATAAGCAGGATAAGTCGGGAATTTATAAAATTAATTGTAAGGATTGTAAACAAGTATATGTGGTACAAACTAAACGACCTATCAAAATTCGCCTTAAAGAACATTTAGCTCATATAACACACAAACGTTCGCACATGTCTGCCGTAGCTTTACATACGTTCGATAAAAACCATGTAGTAGATGAGGATTCATTAATCAAACATGTTAGTAATAAGCACGAACTTGATTATTATGAAAGTTTAGAGATCTTCAAAAACAAATTCTAATGAATAGTGATGATCAAGGACCTTTAGGCTACTCAGAACTCATCAAACTTTCATAATTTTCACTTTCGCTTTCACCAGATAAGCAACAAAGCGTTACTCGCTGATGGTATATATGTTAGAAATTTCCTTTTGTTCGCCCTAGTCGACCGCTGATGATTATAGTGTAGCTATCGAAACGCGTTCGGTATTTTTTTTTAATTTTGTGTGGTACGTGGGTGTATTTGGTTTGTTACAGATCATGCCACAGTTCAGTGTTAAAATAATAATTAACCTGAAAGTATTATTATTAATATTATTCCATTTCCTCTAATTTTCACGTTGTGGATTATGTTGTCCACACCAGATATTATTCCTATTTAGCTAATGTTTAATTGTGCGTGTGTGCATGTGTGCGTGTGTGCGTTTGCCTGCGTTTGTGTGCGTGTGTGCGCGGGTGTGTTTGAGTGTGCGTGCTTGTGTGCGTGTGTACATATGACCGTGTGAGTGTGTGTGTGCATGTGTGAGTACGCACGAGTGTGTGCGTGTGTGTGTGCGTGTGTGCGTGTGTGCGCGTGTGCGCGTGTGCACGTGTGCGCGTGGTGTGCGTGTGTGCGTGTGCGCGTGTGCGTGTGTGCGTGTGTGCGTGTATGCGTGTGTGCGTGGGTGCGTGTGTGCGTGTGTGCGTGTGTGCGTGTGTGCATGTGTGCACGTGCGCGAGTGTGCGTGTGTGAGTGTATGCGTGCGTGCGTGCGTGTACGTGTGTGGGTGTATGCGTGTCTGCGTGTGTGCGTGTGTACGTGTGAGCATGTGTGCATGTATGCGTGTGCGGTGTCGAATTTAAGTGTGTTTCTTTATTTTACGTGATAACATTGTTATATACGAGGGTAAGTTGTATAATTCACGGCCCGACATAGAGATGACACTCCAATCAGGAAAAATTCATGTTTCCTACTTGGGTGTACGTGTCATTAGCTCGTATGACAAGTTTCAACATGTTCCTTCAAGTAGTTTGTTTACACGATTTTTTGCAGTGGACGTCTTTGTTCAAATGGATAGTCGTAAATATCTTGCGGTCATAACGTTCTCCATTTTGGGTGGATTAACCCCTAAGGAAATTGAACCGATGTTAACAAAATTTTAAGTGGTATCTGCTACTTTCATGTCAACCGTTAAACAACGGCCAAAAACCGCAACCACACCAGATACCATTAAAAAGGGGCACGGTATCATGCTGGACGATAGGGGAGTAAAGGTGAGTAAGATAGTTGAAGCGGTGGGGATATAGGAAGAAAGGGTACGAAACATCTTGCACAAAGAATTAGGGATGCAAAGGCTCAGCGCGAGATGATTGCCGCGTTTGCTGAGTGCCGATCAAAAGCAAATGCGCAAACGATTTTCGCAACAACCTTTGGACCGATTCAATAGAGATCCAACCAATTTCGTGCGGCAATTTTTCACCATGTATGAGACGTGGGTTCACTATTACACGCCAGAAACGAAACAGTAATCCAAGCAGTGGGTGAAAGCCGGTGGTTCAGCGAAATCGATCGCATCTGCCGGAAAGGTCATGTCTAGCGTTTTTTGGGATGCGAAAGGGATCATGTTAATTTATTACCTTTCAAAAGACAAAACAATTACAGGTGAATATTACTCCAACCTTTTTGACCAGCTGGATGCCAAAATTAGCGAAAGTGGCCTGGCTTGAAGAATAAAATAATTCTTTACCAGGACAATGTACCTGCATACAAGGGTGTCTTAGCGATAGGAAAACTGCGGGATTTGAGGTATGATTTGATCGGCAAACCCCCTATTCTCCTGATTTGGCACCCTCAGACTCCCAAACTTGAAGAAATATGTTATTGGGAAGCGTCTCGCATCCAATGAGTAAGTTGAGGGGGGCGTGGATGAATACTTTCACAACCTTCCAGTCTCTCACTTCCGGGAAGGAATACTGATGTTGGAGAAACGCTGGACCACGTATGTTGAAGTCAAGGGAGATTGCGCAGAAAAATAAAATCATCGTTTAACTGAGAGTCGCAGTTTTTCATTGTACGGCCGAGAATGTTTCACCTAACCCTCGTATGATTATATTACATGATGAATTTTTTCATTATAGTGCTCAAGTGTTTTAATCTTTAGCTGCTTTGATTTAACTACAAAAATACGGTTGACAATTAGAGTAAAATTTTGGGCATGCGTTGTTTAAGTTTTAATAATAAGACAAACATTTTTAAAACAAGTGTGATATGTTGGTGTTTTTTACCTTATTTTTCAATTTAGACAAATCGCTGAGTTCGTCAACAGAGTCTCTAGAACACCAATATATACGTAACGTGAATACATCGGAATGCATGGTAAGTTGTAACAAGCTTCGAACGTGTTGTTAAAAATTCACCTATATTTAGGCAACTTAACATGAATTGCGTGCAGCGTGTGTTGCATGTTGCATAAAATCATACATTTAATTATTTTAATTCGAACTCATACGCATTTCGTTTTTGAACATTCAATTTCAGTCATGTTCATACGCAAAGACCTTTTTGGGAGGGTCGTTTTTGTGCAATACGGAAAGGTAGTAGAGCATCCATTGTTGATCTGTTAAATATTCTTTTTAAAAGAGTGCTGTGTAATTTGTATGGTAAGTTATTTTAAATTATTATATAAAAGCTTGAGACGTTTGCTTTTTCAGGCACTTTTATTTTTCTACGCAATTAATTATTTTACCGTTAATATTATTATTAATAGTATTAGTACGATTGAGCAAGAGTGAGATTTATTCATTTGGGAATTATAAAGTATACAAATCCAGATTTACTTCAACCCTGAAGTAATATTACGCAACAATTTCACAAAAACGCTGACCCAATATGCTGTCATTTCGTTATCTACAGTGTGACCAAGAATAAGGTATACTAATTCCATTAATTACTCAAAATACCAGTTATTCATTAGGTTATAACGTTACTGACATTAGCATTAAGGTGTTCCGGTTTATAATTAAATATACTCGTAGGTTGTGTAATAAAATTTGTTATTGTAGAAACTTTATTTTATAATGGTTTACTTGTTTATTCCATATTTAAAAACAAGTTGGCGTCCGAGTATTTAATAATTGGTTTCAGGAAGAAGCAACCCCGATTTTAAAGCAAACATATCTAGGTACATGTAAATATTATTTGGTTAATAAGGCAAAACGATAATTTTACGAACCTGGCCTACTTTAATCTACGACTGAGCATAAGGCACAATATCTTCTATTTATTACCCAAACTGTTAAGTAGCTAAAATTTGTAGCCATGGGTGTAGAAGTATACTTATAGAGCTGTAAGGGTTGTACAAAGTTATAATAAATAAGTTTAATTGCATATTTAAATAGCGGACTGTAAATTGTTTAACGTCTTATTTAAATACGTAACTGAATTCTTTAAGATAACGTCTACATATTATAACACGTGACTTTCATTCAGAACATATTTAGCAACAAATGAACATATACATTATTATTGATGATTACTTTTGCACGAATAATAAATTTTTAAGTTCCATTATTATTCTTTGATTATTATTATTTTTTTAATTTTAACTTTTTCTTATCGTTTATATCAAATAACAGTGTTTCTCCAAAACGTATTTACTGCTTGCAGTTTTATAATAAGATATAAATAGGCAAGGATAATTTAGATCTATAGCTTTACGTCAAAGCAGGTTTTGTGCAAAACCTTGCTTGTTAAATAAATAAAATTAGTAACAAATTAGTAGAAATACAAATTATAAATTAATCGATTGCTTTGTAGGATGATGTTCTTCGGAAGAAAGATGATTTAGAAGTAGACGTCTCCGTTAATTCTTCAAGTCTTCCGCTACTAGGTGATAAAGACGTGCCGGTGACAAGCACTTCAATTAAAGAGGGCATAAATTGGAAGTATCAAACGTACAAATTATTTCAAATGTACTGATTCGGTCAGCATCTTCAAATTCTGGTAATGTATCTTACGCTATTTTATACTTTTTCAATATTATT